>LOJH01043250.1:0-14032 GCA_001685095.1 Ellobius talpinus
GGTGTGGGGGCGGGGGTGGGGCGGCTCAGCCAGCCTCCCTAAGGCATCCTCCAGACTGAGCCACACCTGGGAGAAATTGAAATCTTAGACTCTTCCCCTACCCCCGCCAATGGAGCAGACATCCCTGTCCGGGCCACGAAAGGCAGTAAAACACAGCTCCACTGGGGCCAGGCTGTGGGCCATGCCAGAACAAGCATTCAGATTTGGGGAAGGAAGCCAAACAGGGCATGCTGCAGGCTCCAAGCCAAAGCTTTTCTGCCCTAATCCCCTCATGCCAACTGGCCTTGGGCATCCAATCTGGGGTCCCAAACTTCCTCTCTTCACTGCCCCTGCCCCAGTCACACTGATGGTCCCCGAAGATGTATGGAGTGGAGGAGAGAAGGAGGGAATTTCAAAGGTGGGTCTTCTTTGTACAGAATGTCTGGGTCCCATCTCCCAAATGTGGGTGTATAGTTGAGAGAGGATAAGACAGCAGCCTGTTAGGCAAGTCACCCCTTCTTCTAGGTCCCAGCCAGGTTTTTGGCTGTATCTTGATTAAGGACTCCTCTTTTCTGTTCAGGTCACCTTCTTTGAGTAAGAAGCATCCGACTGGTCCCAGGACAAGGGAAAGGATGTAGATGAAGCTCTGCCACTTGCCTTCAAGGTCACAATTCTGGGAAAGGCTGAATAACTTTTCTAGTCTTCACCACGGTCCACGGTCCATGGCAGCTCTAGGGTTGCTGTAACCTGATTAGTCTGAGTCTGGCTGCACAAGAGTTAATCTCAGTCCCCACCCCCGCCCCCTGCCCCATGTGTGCACAAATTCCAGGAACGCTTTCCATTAAGGACGCTAGCTCCGAGCAGATTTCATTTACATTAATAAGAACCAGAAAAATCCGTGTGTGGGGAGAGGTGGGGTGTGTGTGACAGGCAGGGTGTGTGGTTACCACTCACAGTTTGTATTTGGGGCTGGTAGAGGGCAGCAGTGAGAGGCTCAGAAGGGGCCTCTGGACCAGTGTTTAGTGCTAGGGAAAGGTAGAGTTCATCCAACTTGAGAGATTCCTGTAGGGGAGAAGAGCCCATCGAACTGCGGGGCCTCTTTCCTGAGATGGGGAGAAGGGAGAGATGGCTGGTCTTAAGGTTCAGCATGAAGGGATGGCAGAACCCAGCCTTGGGGAAAATAAGACAGCAATCTCTGGAGATGAGAGCCAGGGGACCCCTCATTTGCATGGAGCTGTGGAAGACCTGGGCATGCTGAAGCCTACTGAGCCCCCCTTTTACCAGTCTGTTGTCTCCCTCTTTTCCTGGGGTGGTACGGCTCCTGTATTCTGAGACCTGAGGACATTAACTCACCCCTCAATCTTCTTGTAGCTTTGATTCAGTCCTGATGCTAAGCGGTGGCCCTTTTTGATCCTTTTGGGAGCTCAGGAAATGCCTAAGATTCGCTGCTGCTCTTGCAAAGGACCCAGGTTCAATTCCCAGTACCCACATTAACTCCAGTCCCAGGGGGATCTGCTGCCCTCTTTTGGCCTCTAAGGGCACTAGGCATGCACTTGGTGCACAGACATATATGCATATGCATGCAAAATAACCATACACATTAAAAAAATAAATCTTGCCTTTAATCCTAGCTCTTGAGAGGAAAGAGGCAGGTGCATCTCTGAGTTTGAAGGTACCCTGGTCTCTGGTCTACAGGGCAAGTTCCAGGACAACCAGGATTAGATTAGACAAACCCTCTCTTAATCCTGTTACACACACACACACACACACACACACACTTTTTGGAAAAAAAGTAAAAAACAAAACGAAACAAAACAACCCCCATCAAACAAGGAGGACCTGCAGAAGGAGTATGTCCTGGGTGGTGATTCGCATTGCTGTCATGAATGCTATAGCTCTGAGGATTCTCATTTTCATCTTAGTTCACAGCCAGCTGCCAGCATAGGTCTCCTTCCTTCAGGAGTGAGTATATCTGATTCCCTCCAGGCTGTTCTTGGCACACAGGGCTGAACATTGATGGCTTTATCTGCCCTGCCCTTTGTACCAGAGTCTGTCATGGAGGTACACATGACATATGTGCTCTACACATTAGACTGAAGGCATTTGATGCAGTGGCCCTGTATACTTCCAGGCTTCTGAGAAAATATGCATATTTTCTGGATGACATCTGGATGCAGGATGACTATCTCAGTCTGTGTCCACACCACCTGAGTGCGGAGGGTGACCCCTCAGCCTGGCTAAGGGCTGAGCAATGGGAGGGAAAGAAGCCCCAGTTGTGGTACCCTTCAGGATATGGACTCAACTTTGCCATGTTTCAGGCCTGAGAGATAGGCATCACCTGCAGGGCAGGCTCTGGTGGGTTTCCACACAGTGCCTCTGGGCTCAAGTCGTCAAGAGCAGAGGTTTAATTGCTCCCATGAGTCATTGCAAATAGCCTCTGTCCAGCCTGCCCCTGAGAGGTGATGTCTAGGACTGTCAAGTTCACCTGGGCTCAGGGAGATTCCTGGCCTCTGAAGAGAGAATAGAAGGCCTGGCTCCTTTTTCTCCCACTCGCTGTGGCCTCATCAGTATGCGAAACCCACCCATTGCACAGCTGTCTTATCTCAGCAGCCTCATGGGCAGAGCAGAATGGAAGACTCCCCCAGACCCTCTGGCTGGCTGCTCCTCCCCTTCTTATCTTGCCCCCTCAGCCTCCCGCCCCCTCACAGCAGCTGCAGATCTCTCAGGCTTCTCTTCCCAGCATCCTCTAGGTCTTGCTCTTTGTCTCCTGTCTGTCTTTTTCTCCCTGGGGTACTGGGGGTACATCTGAAGGGCCAGATCACTCCAGAGCTGGAGTGATGGGTGCTGGAGCCCGCCCTTGTTTCGGCAGGCTGGAGGGTCTGAGTCAGCTCCTCAGAGGGTCTGGAAATGCCAGTTTTCAGCTTGTTCTTCAGCCACGCCTGTCATCATCCTACCTAGCCGGTAACTACAATACTCACCCTGAACTGATGGCCCCAGATCTTGAGGTTTGACAAGGTACCTGAGTTGGAATACAGCTTTGATATTCACCAGCAGTAACCTCCAGCTACTTGAGCATCAGTTTTCTCTCTAAACTGGATGAAAATGGAGCTTGGACTGAGACAGAAGAGAACCCTGTACTTTTTGCTGTAGACTGCTTTCTGTCTAGGTGTGGTTCCTCACTGTAGTTTGTTCTGACCTCAGCAGATGCTTATACATCTTCCCCTCCTGCCATTTTTTGGAAGACTAGGGCGTCCCAGCTTCTGAGAGCTCTGGGCAAGAATGTGTGCAACTCCCGATGGACTGTGGAGATACAAGCTTCAGGTCTGATGGGAACTATGCCAAGATTATTCTGAGTCAATAATTATATAGATGGATGAAGGGAGCCCGAGAGGCAGAAGTGCATTTTATCGACCGAAGGAATTATTTACCTGGGTAGGAAGGGATTGCTAGGAGACTGAAGCACTTACTGTGCACAGGGCCAGCCTGGTCCTTGCTCCACTGCCCCACAGCTAGGGGCTGTGGAACTTTTTCTTCCATTTTAGAGAGACAGGGTCTCATTATGTAGCCTTGGCTGGCCCAGAGCTCACTGTCTAGATCAGGCTGGTCTGGAATGTATAGAAATTTGCCTACCTCTGCCTTCCAAATGCTAGGATTAAAGGTATATCCTGCCACCTCACCAGGTGACAACTTTAAAAAACAAAGACACCAAGACAGGGTGTTTCTCTTTGTAGCCCTGGTAGTCCTGGAGCTTGCTCTGTGCCTCGAACTCAGAGATTCACCTGCCTTTGCCTTCTGAGTGCTGGGATTAAAGGCATGTACCACCACCATCTAGCAGATAAAAAGATTTTTAATTATGTGGTCAGATCCCCGGAGCTAAAGTTACGGGCAGCTGTGAACAGCCCAAAGTGGTGCTCTACAAGAGCACCAACTACACACTATTTTCTGCTGAGCCATCTCTCCAGCACCCTCTCCCTTTTTTGGCAAGTTCTCACTGTGTAGCTCAGGCTGACAAATTGATGGCAGTCCTCCTGTACCTGGTTCTAAAAGCTAGGATTATATACCATAAGAAGACTTTTTAGCTAGTGGAGCTTTTAGAGGAGAGAAGGACCTTTGAGGACTTACAGCCTTGACAACAAAGTACTTTATGGTATGAGTTTAGCTATATTTCCTATATTTGGTTTAAGAAAAGTTGTGAACTTCCAGTGCCTCAGGTCCTGGGACAGGACAGTCTCCTGCTTACTACCACCCAACTGGCTTGGCCAGATAGATGACCGAGTGCTGCCACCTCCTGGCTATATGAAGCACTGTGTTCTCAGGCACTGGGTCTCCTGAGCAATCGCCCCCTTAGCACTCCACCTGTCCCTGAGGGCATTCACCCCTCTGGAATAGGGGTAGCCGGGCTCCAGGCACCCTTGAGACACCCCCCCCAGCCAGACTGTGCATGCCTGGAGAGCTTAGCTCAGGCCTGGCTACTCATCTGGGCTTTGAAACTTGTTTGATGCATGGCCATGACAGCTGCTCCTGGATGGTCCTCAAAGCCCTGCACATTGTAGCAGCTGTCCCAGCCAAGGACAGTCTGGACTCAGGACCCTGGAGGCTTCCTCCAGGTCAGCCTGAGCTGATGGGGAAGTTTATGCTGCCTTGGCAGCATCCACCTAAACCCAAACCTAGCTAGGAGAAATGCACCCTGTAGGTAGGGTAGAGCAATTTCATCCCTGGTACTGGTGTTGAATCCAACCCCGATGATCAGTCTATCTGTGCCTTCTGGCTTAAGCCCTAGTTAACAGGGGTGAGAGCTCTACACTACCAGGATCCTCCAAACGTGGTCTTGCATGAGACCAAGCACCAAGCCTGTAAAGCTTCAAACACCTGTGCTCAGATGCGTGCTAACAGGTGAAGCTGAGGAGCAATATCAAAGCTGGAGTTTCTTTCCCTCCAACAAGCAGTGTAGAAAGGATTCATATGCTTCTGTTGGTATGGGCCATCAACTTAAGGCTTGAGACGGTTGAGGGAGGACTGGCTTCTGCAGGGAAGAAACTACTACCCAAGCTTTGGTGATTTGGGTGCACCTAACTAGGAGCTTCCCAGAGCCCACCCCACCTGTGCTCACCTGAAAAGCCATCCATGCTGCCTGACAGTTAATGAGGCTGCTGCTTATGACTGCTGCTCAGGTGGTGAAAGCACTAGCCTTTCCCTAGAGACTTCCGGAGGTAGGGCTGATGCATCCCATGGGGAGACATTTGTTCAGGTGATACATTCAGTGCCCAAGTGTTGGGAATGTGTGGCCTCCTCTGAGAGGTTGCCATGTATGACCACACTTGGGAGTTTTGCATTTGATCTTACTTTTGCCTAGGAAAGCTACAACACAGCTCTCTAGGGCACTACTAGGCTGGCTGGGACTGGCCTATTCAAAATCCTTTCTATGGTCCATCCCAACTGTGGAAGGCCCATGCCCACCTGAACACAGATTACCTTCCCCCGATAATATCAAATCAGTGGAGTTAAAGAAGTTTCACATTGGCTGTGTGAGCACTAATCCCAGCTGAGGTGGCACACCCAAAGTTCTTGCACTTGAAAGGCAGAAGCAGGATCTCTGTGTTAAGTCCAGCCTTGTTTACATAGGGATTTCCAGGACAGCCAGGGATACATAGACCATCTCAAAAACTAAATGAAAAAAATCAAGTAATGGGGGCTGGGAGACAGTTCCGCAACTGAACGCTGGCTGCTCTTGCATTAGACTTGGATTTGAACCCTAATAATCACATTGAAGATTCCAGGGAGTCCGACATAACTTCTGGCCTCTACAGGCTCCAGACATACTGTGGTGCATGCAGGCAGAACACCTATACATGTAGAATTAAAAAAAAAATCAAAGAATGGTGGGCAATGGTGGTGCATGCCTTCAATCTCAGCATTTGGGAGGCAGAAGGAGTTTGAGGCCAGCCTGATCTACAGAACTAGTTCCAGGACAGACAGGGCTACAGAAAAACCATGTTTTGAAAAAAACAAGTCTTTTTGGCTAAAATGTTTCTTGTCCTAGTGATAAGGATGAAATTTTATCTGCCAAAATAGAAAGCCCCATAATGAGGCCCAGCACTTTTCCCTAGCATCTGGGAAGACAGGAAGTGAGGTGAGCTGTGGGGTTGGCATTGGTACCTTCATGCCAGCAGAGGAGGAAGTTTTATCTGAATTATTGCCAAAACAGTGAGGATCATGCCCATAATCCCAGCACTCTGAAGGCTGAGACAGAAGGACTTCAAGTTCAAGCCTAGCCTGGTTACACTGTAAGACCGAAAATAAACAACAGGAGCAGGAGATGGTTCAGTAGTAAAGGCACTGTTCTCCCCAGGACGAAGGCTTGACTGCCAGCGCCCACAAAGCAGCTCATAGGAGCAGACATATACATGAATATACATAAATCTAAAATTGCTTTTAAAAATTAAAAAATAAAAATGAAAGGAGATTCTACGTGACGAAGCAGTTATGTAGTCATGTGCTCCCCGTCCTGGCAGGTCTAGAACCTGAAAACTGAGAACAGAAGCACCCACACCCATGTTTAGGAACTGGAAGGAGAGGTAGACAAAAGACTACCGCCAAGTGTCAGATCAGCCTGGGCTATTATATATTGAGTCTTTAAGCCTAGCCTAGGTTATATATATAACCCATGTTAAAAAAACCCAAACACAAAGAAAACCACCAGGTGTGACTGGTTCAGACAGCCTTTACCACCTGTTCTCTTAAAAATAAAGACACAGGAAACACATTTTTGAAGGTATTTCTTTTGTAAAGGAGCCAGCTAGACTGAAAATCTTCCAAAATTCTGTACAAATGTATAATATACAAATATACACAAGGCTATTGCCAAGACATAACAACAACAAATGACAGTGGTGGCTTTGGTGTTGATAACCACTCAGAGCTTCTCAAGCCCCCAGAAAGGAGGGACACAACACAGGCTACAACATGTAAAACACATTACATTTACACTATGTACACTGAAGTATAAAAAGCCCATTGTTCCCTCTGGTCACAAAGCCTCGGGTGGGAAGGAAGGCTGTTTACCAGATAACCCACATAAGGGAGCTCCTTCAAGGTGGGAGAACCCTGCAGAATGAAGTGGTTCATCCTAAAACTATTAATAGCACAAGGCATGCTCTTAGAGACGGAAAATAAGAGCAAATTGAGAAGATGGCTTGCTCCCTGTGCTCATCATTGCTTCCCCGTCTCACTCCATCTCAGTGAACCGGGCAAACATGGCTTTCCGAACAGCATCTTTGTAGGAATCGGCACCTGACAACCCGTATGCACTGCCTTTGGCTCCTAAGCCAGCTCCTTTTAGCCGGACTTGAGCCTGGGGAAACAAAAAGATTGTTAGTAGTTTGTAGGTAGAGCATATACCCACCTCTCGCCTTGCCCACACTACTGAGCAGAACCACCCACTGAGAGAAGACAAGGTTGCTGACACTGGACCTGGATAGTTTTAAGGACTGGGGCAGTAAAAGTGGCCGAGGAAGATGAACCTATCCATACCCTTCAATGCCCACTTAGTGAATATTCATGCCTAGTAAGGCCCCTAAAGCATTTTACTGAGGCCTGGGAAAGGTACTTACAGGCACAAATTACAAGAGGATAGACAAACCTATTGTGCAAGAGGGTAACATGCTTGCATAAATTAAAAAAAAGGAAAAGGTGACAATAGCTGTGCTACCAGGGCACTGTAGGGGCTGGTCGAATTCCTATCATAGTCAATGGGTCTGAGTCTCTGAACCCAGAACTGTCTCACCCTGAGCTCTGACAAATTAGTGATTTCTTCTACATTTAAAATGGGCATGTGCCGGTGGTGGGTGGGTAGAGATAAGCCTTGGGATTCTCCTGTCTCAGCCTGACAAATGTCTGTATCACTGTATTCAGCTTAAATTTTCTTTAAAAATTAAAAAAATATTGTGGTTGTTTGTGTATGGGGGCATGTGGCATGGTACACACATCAGAGAACTTTGTAAAGATGGCTATCTCCTTCCAGTTTTTTTCTTTTAAAAAAAGATTTATTTATTATGTGTACAGTATTCTTAGTATTCTGCNGGACCTTTGGAAGAGCAGGTAATGCTCTTAACCACTGAGCCATTTCTCCAGCCCTGTCTCCTTCCAGTTTTATGTAAGTTCTGGGGACTTAACTCAAGTTGCTAGGCTTCCATGTTAAGTTACCTACTGACCATTCTATTGGTCCTAACATATATTTTAATTACTCATTTTTATTTTATGTGTATGAATACTCTGATTGTATGTATGTATGTCTGTGCACTATGAATGTACAGTGCCTGTGGAGGCCAGAAGAGGGAATCAAAAACCCAGAACTGGGATTGTAGATGCCCAAGTGAGTGCTGGGCACTGAACCTGGGTACTCTGCAAGAGCACTGAATACTCTCAACTGCTATCAACTATCTCTCCAATTTTCCTTTTTCAAGTTTTAATTTTTTTAAACAACAAGGGCACCAGGCCTTATGGTGCACGTCTTTAGTTTCAGCACACTCCAGGCAGAGGCAGGTAAAGCTCTGTGAGTCTGATCCTAGCCTGGTCTACATAGTGAACTTCAGAAAAATGACTATAGGGGGCCCCATCTTCAAAACCAAAAACAAAGCAACAATGACTTCCTCTCAAAAACACAACAATGAGGAGGAAGGAAGGGCTTTCAGGGAAGGTGTGCCTTTGTCTAACATTCAGCAGGCATGCAAACCCAGCACCCAGAAATGTCAGAGTCTATAGTACCTCAATGGGAGCTGTGATGCCTTGACACTTTCTTCCTAAGCCTGAGCCTTCCCGCCAGCCCATGGCCTGCAGCATCTTGTTGCCAATGTTACTGTGGTCAATGCCATCTTTGGTGGGCTGCTCGTAATTCCTGCCAGTGGCAAACACACAGTTATTTAAAATAGCCAGAGCCCCAGCTAATGAACTGGAAAATGGTGCTCATCACATACACAGTGCCAGCATCAAACTGCTTCTTGCGTTTGGGCTCTGGAGGTTCTGGAATTCCATACTTCTCACGTCTTTCTGCAGCTCGATCTCGGTATTTCATCTACATAGAAAACAAGAAAAAAGCAAGGGAGGAGTATTCTTACTTCAGCCTTTTTTTTTCTTCAACAGTCTTATACACGCAGATGTTAACCTAAAGCATCCTTTAATTTGGAGCGTATGTAGTCTTACATACCAAATTCCTTTGTTTTCTTTACTACTCTTTTGTTTTCTTTACTACTCTTGGTAGCAATGAAAATAAAATCCATTTATGTTTTGAAAAACCAGACAAAATTAATAAAATATGCTAAATTAGGTCACATTGCTTGTTTATTGTCCTAAAGGTGAAGACAGAATTGCCTATCCTCAGTTAACAGGTCTACGTCCAGAAACAGGTAAGTATTAAAGAGGTTCCCTGAGACCCATCCAGTAGATCCTGGACAACTGGCACTATAATCAGTGGGAAAAGGAAAAGCCTTGAGTACAGACACCTCAGAATTATCCAGAGTAAGAAACTTCAAAACCATTTTTTTGGGGGGAGGTGGGATGGGTTGGGTTGGGTTTCAAGACAGGGTTTCTCTGTGTAGTCATGGCTGTCCTGAAATTCACTCTGTAGACCAGGCTGGCCTCAAACTCACAGAGATCCACCTGCCTCTACCTCCAGAGTGCTGGGATTAAAGGCTTGTGCCATCACTGCCTCATGTGGCAATGGCAAAGTGTTTTTGCCAAACCTTTCCATTATGTCTTAGGAACGTGGAACTAACTGCTACAAATAAAAGCAAAATACTCTTGTGGTGCTGTATGCCTATAGTTCAGCTATTTGGAAGACTGAGGCAAGAGGACTGACTGCTTGAGCCCAAGAGGTCAGGGCCAGCCTGTCAACATAGCAAGATGCTATCTAAACCAACCAACCAACCAGAAAGTACTATAGACAAAAATGTCAGGATTTCCATCCTAGTGGTGCACCTACCCATTCACTTACCTCCCTCTCCCTCAGCTCCAAGGCTTCCAATTCCTGTTCGCTCAGCCTGGATCTTCGGTAGATGTCCATATTTTGCTATTACAAAAGAGTTAACAGACATACTTAGAATTCAGACCATTTTAATATGAAATGTCATGACATTAGTACTTGGTTTTGTATTCTAGCCAAATATCAATACACCACAGCACCCAAACCAAAGCTAGGGCATGTGAAGACACAGTGCTTCTCTATGCTCTACAACTCCAGATATCCACGCAGCAGAAGGTACTGACCCTTCCCCAGGGTCACACTCCCACCATTCCCTCCTTCCCTGCTCCCTCCCTGCCCCCTCCCCTTGTAAGCTTTGAGAAGCAAGGCCACCTTGTGTAGGTCAGAGAGCTGCTGGTGCCTGACTAAGGCATCTTTGTTTGGGAACTGACGCCGGCAGAGCAGGCAGGCCATCTTCTTCCAGTCGGCTAGTTTCTCTTCCTCACTCTCAAGTCTCTCTACCAGCTCTTCCTCATTGTCACTATCACCACTGTAAGCAGCAACCAGACCTCTCTGGGGACAAAATGATAATGGGTCACTGGAAATTACATAGATAAAACAGTGCCAAAATTTGAGAGAATCTCCATTACTCTGTGTTGTCCTTTAGCAGTGAACCACATCTTATCAACTGTATGGGATAGCCTTCTAGTACCAACCCTTTTGGAGCCTAAGAAATGGGTTCTTGGATGACTGTTTTTAAACCACTGACCATGCATAAAAAATCTAAATACAACAAGAGAGCAGAGTAATGGACCAGATAAACCAGCATTTATCAAGGAAACTAAGTTTCCACTTTGTCCTAATTTTCTTTCCAGACCATTAAAAATTCTATTTACAAATGCTACAAAAGCCAATTTACTTAGCTTAGGGATTCAGGCTTCGTTCATCGGTCCATCTCACCTGATCTCAGACACAGAACACAAAGCCCTCAATATGGATTCTATAAGCCAAAGCTGCTCCAGATACCCACTGACAGAGAAAAGCATCCCATTTTAAGAAGGAATTGCATTAGGCAAGATGTAGCAGAGACTGAAACTGAGACATAAACCACACAGTTAAAACACAGGTGGTACTTTCTTACTTTAAGGGGATTTTCTTCATCTCCATTTCGTACCATTTCGGGGATGAGTTGCTGTCTTTCAGCTAAGGCACCCTGGAAAACAGAACAAGTCATAAGCCTCAAATGTTACAAAGGTGCCCATTATGAAGTATTCCATTCCTGTTACCGTTACCTTCTTCTCAAAGAGAGCAAAGCCAGCGTCTGCTGCTGCAGATTCTCTCCGTTCTTCTTCTCTCAACGAATTGACAGGTTGAAAACTGTTTTTAAAATTTTCTTTCTGCTTATTTAGACTCTTAGCCCAGCGTTCCATGTCTTTGGCAATCTAGCATTAAACAACAGACACCATCAAAAGGCACTTACTTCTCTGTAACAATAAACAAGCCAACAATAATAAGTTATTGGGCTCACAGGTTGACTCAGTGGTAACCTGAGTTTGGTGCACAGACCCCTTGGAGTAGGAGGAGAGAATTGATCCCTTCACATTGTCTCTGACCTCCACATACAAGCAAGCACACAAACACAAATAAATGTAATTTGGGGTGGTGGAGGCTAAAAATGTGCATCGCATCAGGTGACAGTGGCACACGCCCTTAACCACTTGGGAGGCAGAGGCCGGTGGATCTCTAGGAGTTTGAGACCAGCCTGGTCTACAGAGTGAGTTCCAAGACAGCCAAAGCTACACAGAGAAACCCTGTCTCGAAAAACCAAAAGAAAAAAAAAGTAAAATAAAAAAGCTTTTAAAAATTTATTTCATATGTGTGGGTCTGTGCATACGACTGCAGTGCCTGCAGACCAGAAGAGGGTGTCAGATTTCCTGGAGACAGAGTTAGAGACAGAAGTAAAATGCCCAACATGACTGCTGAGAATCAAAGTCTACAAGAGCAGTATGCTCAGATGAACCATCTCTTTGTGCCTGGCTGTTTATATATATGTTGTGAGGATTGTTTTCAGGTCCTCATGCTTATGCACAAAGCACTTTATGGACAGAGCTATCTCCTTGGCTCCTGTTTTATTATTATCAAGACAGGATCATGTATCCTTAACTAATTATGGCCTTGCAAATTTTTCTTGTTCTTCAGGATATCAAGCCCAGTACTTGAAATGCTAGACAAGCATTCTACCTTGGGCTACATCTCCTGCCCAACCAATTTCTGATTTTTGTGGATTGAATGCCACAAAAATACATGCTAGGAAAGTACTCTACCACTGAGTTGTATTACCAACTCCTTTTACTTTAACTTTGAAACAGGGTTTTACTAAGTTACCCCATACGGGGGGTTGGGGGGAGAAGAGATGGTGCCCAACTGGCCCTAAACTTGTAAGCCTTCTGCCTTAGCTTCTCAGATTGCTGGGATTCCATGCTTGTACCATCAGGACCAAAAATGAAGAATTACGTCAATGCAACCCTCTAAGGAAAGAATCATGGTTTCCTTGTATAGGACATACCTGTTGAGCTGTTTTGCTTTTGGGTTTTTCTTTCTTCTCCTTTCCCTCTTTTGTAGAAGGCAGGCCTGTCTGCTGGTTAGTGCTAGACTCTGCAGCTGGCACATAGGTCTCCTTCTCTCCATCCCAGTACAAGTATTGCTGTGTTAAGGAATTATAGTAGTACTACAAGAGAAAAGAAAGTAAATGAATTTGCTGAATAAATTTTTGTGATGCTAGGGATTGAACCTAAGGCCTTAAATATGTTAGATAACTATTCTATCACTGGCTATATCTCAAATTTTGCTATGATAAAAATTAATATTATTGTCAGTAGTAATGTACGTCTGTAATCCTAGCACACAGGAGGGTTAGGCAGGAGGACTGCAAATGCAAGGTCAGTTCAGGCTACATAGCTGAGAACCTATCAAAAAAAAAAAAAAAACAAAAATACAAAAACCCAAATAAATCTGGTTCAGGCACCTGTTCGTAATCCCAGTATTTGGGAGGTGGGCAGGAGGATCAGGATTTCATTCTTGATTACAAAGGTAATCCCTAGGGCAGACTCTTATTTCAAACATGTAAGCAAACAAAACAAACAAACAAAAAAACCAACCAACCAACAAAAACAAAATATACCAAGTACCAATGACATGTATTTCCTGTTCAGAAAGGACTAATAGTACACCTTGGAATGCTTGAGAATAATGATAAAGTATGAAACTTGTAGGAAAAGCAGAATATGATTTCTTCACAAGAATTTAAGAGGGTTTTACTTTTAAAATACAGGATCTTGGAGGTAGAGAAATGGCTCAGTGGTTAGGAACACAGGCTGCTATTCTAGAGGATCTGGGTTTGATTCCCTGCACTCCAGTTCCAGGGAATCCAACCCCCTTGTCTAGCCTCTTCCAGCATGACTACTAGGCACACAAGTGACATACATGAAAGCAAACAATCCACGATAAAACAAAACTCTAAAATTTAAAATAAAATAGGACCTCATGTAGCTGGGCTCATACTTGATGTGTAGAAGAGGATACCTTGACCTCCTCATCTTCTTGCTTCCACCTCAGAAATTTGGGGTAACAGGCATGTGCCACACCTAGTTCATGTTTTTGTCTGGTTTTGAGACAGGGTCACCCTATGTAGTCCTGGCTGTCTTAGAACTCACTATGTAGATCAGGCTACCCTTTTGAAATCACAGAGATCTGCCAGCCTCTGCCGAACATGTGTGTGCTACCATACCTGGCCTTCTCTTTCTTAAAATTATATTTAGTGTGCATGTGTGTATGTGTGTCTGGGTGCTCATATCAAGTGTAGAGGTGAGAGACAATTTGCAGGAGTCAGTTTTCTTCTACCATGTGGGTCCTAGGTCTTCAGGTCTGGCAGCAAGGGTCTTTCCCTACTCTACTTGCTGGCTCCCCTGTGATGTCTCTTGTAGGGAAAGGTACTGTCAGACTGTCACATCTATGGCTGAACTAAGGAAAACTGCCATAAAATGATCAGACTGAGGGCTGGAGAGATGGCTCAGTGGTTAAGAGCACTGCCTGCTCTTC
>LOJH01043251.1:0-14032 GCA_001685095.1 Ellobius talpinus
TGACTAAGGATGTTGAACATTTCCTTAAGTGTCTTTCAGCCATTTTAGATTCCAGGAGCGCATTCTAAACACTGTACAATATACGTGCAAAGACCTCCGTAGAAACTAAGCAGATGCTGCACACATAGTGGGGGCTGTGCAAGTCTCCAGGCCCTGCAGCTCTCTGCAAACCAGCAAGAACACAGACACAGCAGGAAAAGCAGGGATTTTACGTCCAGTTGTTATACAGAGGTGAACTCTCTGGATCTCATCTTGAATTTTGATGGGAGCGATATCTGCTTTGAACACCTGCTTCAATGGCAGCTGCATCTCAGACACAGCTGGAGGTGCAGGCCCGACGGCAGAGAGCATGCATGAAATCTTTGTTCCATGCCTAGAGCAGCATGAACCAGATGTGGCAGCACACAGCTTTAATCACAGCACTGGGGAAGTCGAGACAGGAGGAACAGAAGTTCAAGGTCATCCTCAGCTGCACACCAAGTATGAGATCAGCCTGGCTTACCTGAAACTAATAAGCAAAGAAAGAAAGAAAACATGCAAAAGGTTGCTCATTGTGATAATAGGTGTTAATACCCAGCCTCAGGACAACAAGCTACACTATCCACACCTGGGTGCAACCTTCTGTGCAGCTCAGAAAACACTCCGACTCCCTCCTGGCAGTGATTCACAAGACGCAGTTCCCACTTGCATTAGGAAGTGTGTTTTCAAATGGAAGAACCACAAGTTGTTGTAATGTGTGTGTGTGTGTATACATAGGTGTGACTGTATTTGTAAGTGTGTATATGTGATTATGGGTGTCTATCTGTAAGTGTGTGATTATCTATCTGTAAGTGTCTATCTGTAAGTATGTGATTGTGATTGTGGGTGCCTATCTGTAATTGTGTGATTGTGAATGTCTATCTGTAAGTGTGTGATTGTGATTGTGGGTGTCTATCTGTAAGTGTGTGATTGTGAATGTCTATCTGTAAGTGTGTGATTGTGATTGTGGGTGTCTATATCTCTGTGTAAATGTGTGTGTTTATGTGCATGTCTGTACTTGCTCATGTTTGTGTGCATGCACGCAGAATCAAACATGAAACTCTTCAGAGCTACAGATCACACAGCTTAACTAAAACAAGAAACTCTCTGAGGCCTCTGAGACGTTCACTCCCATACTAAGGAATATTCTAGAGAGCCTGGAAAGGCACCTGACCACTCCCTTTTATAAGTACCTAGGTGTTATGGGAATTCTGTTGATGTCGCTGGTCCTCTATCCAATAGAAAGAAACATTTGATCCAAGAGGCAGAACTTACATTCAGCTGCTGGAATGAGTCAACAAGCTTGGAGGACCTGGAAGGAGAGGGAAATAGTGGCCCAGGGAAGAATAGATGGGAGAGAAGGTGGTGCTTCCTTTCAAAGAGGGAAGGGGCAGTGGCAGGTACATTGTGGCCATGGTAATTGTCTCAGGTTCTTATAGTTTGTTCTTTAATTTTATAATAAATAAACATAAAATAAATCCTTACCAACTAGGTCGTTTTCCTCGAGCCAATCCATCAGGATGAGGCAAGCTTGGAGGAGGGGCTGAAAGAACACAGGACAGACACCAAGGTGGTGAGCTGGAGGCCCCTGGAAGTGCTGTCTTTCCTGCATGTTCCTGCTTCTCCATAGTTGAGCTCCACTGGCTAGTAGCTGGTGCTGAGCCCAGCCTGCCCCTGAAGGGCTATACAGTTGGACCACAGGTCAGTTTCCCAAGTCAATTGCTCCAAGGAGGCCCTGGTTGACCCTGCAGCTGGCTCTGTGCTCACTGATACAAACAGTTGTTTTTGTGCTTATGTCTATGCTGCCTTTAACCCAATTTTCCAAAGCACTGTGTATTTCATCTCACGCCAATACTGTACTGCATTTAAGTTTAGTAAGGGATTTGTGGAGGACTCTTCCTCCCAACAAGTCCAGTTCTGCTGACGGTCATTGAGAGAATATAGCATGTGACTGAATAGCATGGCCTCCTCTGGAAGCTATTTCTGTGTACATTCAAGGAGCAAGCTACTTGAGCTGAAACAAATTAAACTCTTAGTACGCAAAGCCAGCTGAAACGAACCAACCACACAGCTGCAATTGGCTGAAGAGGGCAGGATGCCTGTCCCTTGTGAGAGGCACAGGGGCTGAGAGTTGTGCTGTGATAGCTCAACAGGAAAATTAGGTCGTGGCAGAGCTTCTGCCTGGATTGACTATGAACTCCACAGACTAAAGCTCATGAAACTAACAAAGCCACAGTGTCTGACCATATACCCCTGTAGCAACCTCACAGTTATACATACAATTCAAGCTGTGGCCCTCAATTCAACAGATGGTCAAGCCAGAGGACTAGGCCAACTATTTTCTACTATAGTTCAATGGTATGGTTCAGTGACAGAGCAAGCACTTAGCATGCCTGAAACCATGTGCTCAGTCTCCAGTATCAACATGAAGGGTAGTATAGAGTAGGGTAGGGTAGGGTAGGGTAGGGTAGGGTAGGGCAGTATAGGGTAGAGTAGCATAGGGTAGGGTAGGGTAGGGTAGGGTAAGGCAGCATAGGGTAGGGTAGGGTAGGGTAAGGTAGCATAGGGTAGGGTAGGGTAGGGTAGGGTGGAGTAAGGTAGGGTACGATGAGATAGGGTAGGGTAAGGTAGCGTAGGGTAGGGTAGGATGGAATGACTTTTGCTACAAAGCAGCCATCAAGCTCCATGCAAGAGTGCCCTGTGGTCTACCTTCTCTTAAGTGTCCACCCTCACTCTAAGCAGAGTGCGGCACAAGAACAACCATTGTTTTGACAAGTGTGGCAGCTTGTAGACGGCTTAAGATACACATTACAACAAACTACTGAACACTGTAACTTGCAACTACTAACTGCAGTAACTACAAGACTCTCCAGTTAACTACACTCTAGTTGAAGAATTCATCGGTTCTTTTTAAAGCACTCACATCCAGTATGAATGAAATGGACACCTTAAGTAGAGATTTAAAGATAATTCTTACAAGGAGCTATTTAATTTACAAAACACTCCCCTGGGGTTTTGTTAAACACTTAAGTACTCTAGTGAAAACAAAATGGTTCAGTTTAGGATAGCTTGCTGTACCTATTTAGGACTACCTCATTTTTCAAATAGATAATTATTTGAAATTAAAATCCGGGTCAGGGAGATAGCTCACTGAGTATCACATTATCTCTAGAACTCATGCAAACCCCTGGTGCAGTGCTAAAATCCTCCAATCCCAGCATTCCATTCCTGTGGTGAGATGGAAGGTGGAGACAGAACTACCCAGAGCTCCAACTGGCCTGGAATACACAGAACAACAAGAGAAACCAGAGAAACCCCACCTTAGCAAGAAGGGAGGAGGAGTTGACTTAACATTGTCCTCGGTCCTCCACGAAGTGTTATGGCGTGAACACATAAACGTGTGCTCTACATTTGCTCACACGATAAAATCAATTCATCAGTCAATTATAAAACAAAAAAAATCGACTCCCACAAATTGTCCTCTGACCGCCACATGCTCACCTCTGACCCATGTTTGACTCAGACACTAACAGTGGCTAGGAATAACAGCTCTGGAACATTCACACAAGACCTATTTATTTTGAGTCTAGCTTTTCAAATTTTTCCTTATCTTCTAAACTTTGCTATTATCTCAACATGGAATTGTCATCCACAAGAAGACACAACCTCCATCCCACCAACTCCTCCCTCAATATCACTCAACAAAGTACATCTAGATTTTGAGAGGGATTTAAAGAAATAAATTGCAGGGGGCACAGAAATGCCTCAGCTGTTAGAGCACTGCTCTTGGGGAGAATCTGTGTCCGGTTCCCAGCATCCACATCAAAACATTTTCAGTCACCCACAACTCTAGATCCAGGGCAGTCAGTGCCCTCTTCTGGACTCTGGGTCATCCACACTCATGTGCCCATACTCCCACTGACTTCCACTAACACAAATATGCACTTATACATAATAAAAGCAAGTAACTGTAGTAGTAGTAGTAGTAGTAGTAGTAGTAATAAAGTAACAATAATAATAATAAATTAAACTCTCAATCCTCATTGTTTGTGGACACAAAAAATTTATTTTTAGCCTAACTCCAAATGAAGGTTTGGAGAGAGCCCCACTTCATCGTGTTTTGAGACAGGTTCTTTCTATGACTCTGCTTGACCTAGAACTATGTAGATGAAACTGGCCTTTAACTGGCAGTGATCCTCCTGCCTCAGTCTCGTGAGGGTTAAGATTACAGTCATGTATCCCATACTCCAATGTGAGATAGGTTTTTTGTTGTTGTTGTTTTTATTTTGTTTTTGTTTTAGGGGTTTTTGTATGGTTGGTTGTTTTTTAGCCTTGTTATTTTGTAGTCTTGCCTGTCTTGAAACTCACTCTGACCTCAAACTCAAAGATCTGACTGCCTCTGCCTCCTGAGTGTTGGGATTAAAGGTGTGCACCATCACCTCCAAGTTAGAGATGGTATTTTAGTTCCAAATCACTATATGATAATTTCTTAAAAGTAGTGTTCTTTAAGAAAGGACAATCTAAGCCTGGCAGTGGTGGCGCACACCTTTAATCCCAGCACTAGGGAGGCAGAGGCAGGCAATCTCTGAATTCTAGGCCATCCTGGTCTACAGAGCTCATTCACTTCCAGAGCTACACAGAGAAACTCTGTCTCGAAAAAATAAAATAAAGGAAGAAAGGAAAGACTAGTGGAGAGAAAGAAAAGCTATCATACATACATACATACATATACATACATACATATATACACACATATATGCATACATACATACACACGGGGGGAGAGAAAGATGCATATACAGCATAGAAACCAACAGGGACCAGTTACAGGAGACCTTGTCTCAGAAAGCCAAGTGTGGAGAAAATTAAGGAAGAGGTGGAAAGGAAAAAAACCAGAACCTACTGATGTGCGCATGGGCATACCATGCAGTGATGGCGTTACCCTTCTTTTGTCTCTTTTGAAGACAGAGATTTCTAGACAGTATTCACTGAACTTTAAACCAATGAGCACCACTAGCTTTGTTATGCATTCTGCTCTTTCTTTTCCAATTATGCATTCCAGACTTCAGGAGAAAAGGACAGTTGTGGAGAACCCCCGAAGCTACCGGATACCTGTGCTGAGATAGGCCCCCACTTCTTTTGCTGTATGCCAACCTTGTCTGCACACTTGACCCTTGGCCCTCAAGCCCCTACATCCCACAGCACCACGTCGGGTCCTCCACCATGATGGGCAAGTGCTGGCCGCCTCTTCTGCAGCCACTGCTGACATCTCACCAGTTACTAAGAGGGTATCACATACCTGAAAACCAAACACCAACCCCTAGCCTCTCGTCGAAAATCCAGCCCTAATCCAGTTTACATTCTCTCCCAAAGCAGCTTATTCACTAATGGACCAGCCAGATTCCTGCAATTGCACATCTGTTTAGAAAAATAAAAACCCAAAGGGGACCACCTGTATCGGAAGGGCAGCTGACTGGAAGCTTGTTTTCTCTGAAAACAGATCTCTCGGGAGCTGTGCATACCTGGACCTTACTTTCCTGACTAACAACCTGTGGCTTCAGCAAGCAGTTCTCTTACTACATTCAGCAGAGTCCTGGATGGGGACAAAGTGAAACAGTTGTTTGCCTCTAAACCCACGAAGCTTCACTTCTGCTTCCTCTGTACAGCACAAAGCATGAAAACCAAGCTTTCTGTCCATGACTGGTATCCACCCATTCAGAAATCGGCATGGCCCAGACTGGCATCCACCAACTTAGAAACTGCATGGTGGACTGGCATCCACCCACTCAGAAATCTGCATGGCGACAAGTTATGAAGGCGTTACTTAGGCTTAATGCCCAATGATATCAAGAAGGAAGAGGAGGAGAGGAGACAGAGAACAGAATCTATTGATGTTCAGAGGTGGACTTTGGGAACCCGGAAGGGGGGATTCGAGGTTAAGAGCACTGGCTGCTCTCTCAGAGAACTTGGGTTCGGTTTCCAGTACCACGTGTGGCTCACAACTGCCTGCAGTTCCAGCTCTAGAGGATCCCATGCCTTCCTTTGCCTCCTCACACACAAGGACTTCACACATACACATAACATGGAGACACTAACAGAAAGAGGGAGGGAGAGACGCGAGAGGGAAAGGGAAGGAGGAGGGAAGGACTGCAGCACGAAGCTGCGAAAATAAAACATATTGTATAACTGATTGACAAGCTAGTTGGGCTCTGTAGATCCCTAATAAGATCCTTGACAGATTTACCCTTTTAAATACTTCCTTCTCACCTGTTGGTGTTGGCCAGTGGGGCCACAACTAAGAAACTGTCTTATAAAGGAAGCGACTTACAATAGCAAAAGTTTCATACAGAAAATAAAAGGTCTGGGGGTTTTGTGTTAGTTTATTTGTTTTGTGTGTGTGTGTCCCTGGGCACAAGTGTGGGAGTCCTAGCCCAGCCTCGGCTAGACCAACTTGTCACTTGTTTTGTTTTTGTTTGTTTGTTTGAGCCAGGGTCTTCCTTTGGTTTGTAACTCACCAGATAGGAAGAGTGGGCTGGCTGCCCAGTGCACCTGGATACCTGCCTCTGCCTCCCAGCGCTGGGATAACAAGCACCCATTGCGTGTTGGCTGCTCTCCAGAGGATTCCAGGGAACCTAGAACTCAGGTTCTTGTGTTTGTGAGGCAAGCACTTTAGTGGCTCAACATTCTCCCCATCCCAATAGATGTCTGTTTTAAATAAAACATTTCTTCTTGCCAGCTTCTTTGAATGAATGACCCAAACCTGAATTAAAAAGTGCTAGCCGAAGATTGGGACCACAGATGGCAAGTCAACATTTCTGCTGCAATTGCCGCCCCCGCCCCCCCCCGCACTTAGAAACAAATCTTCCTTTCTTCCTATGGGAAGAAAGCCCACCCAACAAAGCACGTGGAAATGTTTTTTCATAACAGTGAGTTTTTCAATGACTCTGTGATGTCTGAGGACAGCCTTGTGCACAGGAGATATCTGATATCTCCTAGACCAATATATAGCCCTGCCCAGGGCAGGGTGGGACAGACAGGAGGAACAGTCAGGGAAGTTAAGAGGGATTTGTGATGCTGCAGATGCATAGATGCTGCATTCAGAACCATCCTTCCTCTTGTCACAGCTTTTCTGGATCTTGTCAGCTCTTCATTCCCCTGCCTCCCCTGTGAGGACCACTGGGTAGCAATCTGATTCTCCGCGTTGCCTCTTCCGAGCATCTTACTTTGCTCATCTGACTTTTCCCTCTGGGAAAGCAGACTTGAGTATGTTTGGCCTGGCACGGCAAGCACGGGGTCCATCATGGTGGGCCCGCCTGAGGATGGAGTCCAGGGCTTGAGCACTTGCCTAGCATGTCATCATCGACAAATGCACAACTCTCTGGCTCCTTGGGAGAACATGAAAAACTCCAGTTGAGGAGGAGTCCACACAGACTTCTGAGGAACGCAGAGGGCTACTGTGTATGCCTCTGCCCGCTCTGTGCTGTCACAGACAGAAAGGGGATCAAAGATGTCAGTTCCTGCCAGAGTTTGTTCCACCCAAATCTGCTGAGGTCAGAGTCAAGACAGAGGCCTTTTGCATTGTAAAAATGTCTGCCCTGAGCTTTGACGGGCAGGTTGCCCTCAATGTGGAACACTCCCCACCTGTACGTGGTGGAGGCCAGGTATGGCACAGCACACATCAGGCCTGGGCCTGGACTTAGGACCTGCACAATCTGCCAGTTTCTTGAGTGTTATCTTGGAAGGCATCGAGCTCCCTAAACCTAGGCACTTATGTTTCTAAAATGACAGCCTTGAATTTGTAGTCCTTGGCAAACTTCAAGATAATCAGCTGCAAAGGTCAAAGGCAACAATGCTCTGGAAAGCCCTGGGTTTGTTGAGCGCTCAGTGGAGGCTGTTGCTATGGACCAGCGCTACTGTCCAAAAGCTCTGTAAGTCATCCTCTGCGGTGTCATTGTGAAGTTGCAAAAAGCTCTCTCCTCCCTCCCTCCCCTACTCTCACACACACTCACTCATCCACCCACAATCTGTCCTTCCTCCCCAGCACTCATTTCTCTCTTTCTTCTTTTATCTTCCTTTTGTGCTGGCAGTCTCATCTCTCTCTGGAGTTGTGTGCCTTACTCCATGTTTTATTACAGAAACTTGAAAACACAACATCTGACTTATAATCCTCTGGCCCTCGAGAGGCTGACCCAAGGGAATCCTCAAAGGTCCAAGGTCAGGCCCAGTAAGGTGATGCACACCTTTGATACCAGCACTCAGGAGGCAGAGGCAGGCAGATCTCTGTGAGTTCAAAACCAGCCTAGTCTACATAATGGGTTTGTGTCCAGTCAGGCCTTAAAAGTGAGACTCTGTCTCTAGATAGAGTGAAGTTGATTGAACACCTAATATCCCATAAAGCATTTTCAAACACAGTTTTTTTTTCCTTTTAGCCCATTTAAAAAAAAAGTATTTCAGTCTTTGTGGAATTGTGGTTTACAGTAATACACTCAAAAAACAAAACAAACAAACAAACAAAAAAACCCACACCAATATAGAACATAGCCAATCCATCAAGCCCTCAGGTTCCCTGTGGACGAGGGCAGCATGTGGAGTGAAGGGGGCTGAAGCTGAAGGAGTTTCTAAGTCCTCCAGGAAGGCTGTTTTCCTGAACTTACTCCAAGGGTTGGATTCTAAGCAAAATACGAAGACAATGAGTTTAGCCAAGCTTTGTCCCCCAGTTAGACCAATTCCCCATAGCTCCATCCTTGGAAATTAGGCTTTGTCCTCAAATGTGGGCCCCTAGAGTCTCGCTCGGTTGCTGGTACAGAACCACCAACATTATTACAAACCGCATCTCCTGGGCTCTGAAGCTGAGTTCTCAGTAATGGCAAGCTAATTATGTGATTACCAGACCCCTCATGTGCCATCAGCCAGGAAGCTGAAATATGCCTGTTTTCAAGGCAAATGGCTCGTTTTCAATGGTCTCAAAATGCAGAATCTCATTTTTTGGGTCAAAACTGGGAAATGCAAGCCAAGTTTTCAATTAGAACTTTGAGCAGCAAACCTCAGGCAGGCCAGGGTCCTGATGACTGGGCAGCCTTCTGTGACATATCCCCAATGCCTAGGGCCTAGGGACTAAATCACAGCCGCTCCCATCCTTACCACTCAGCCTGGCCCACTTCTTCGCCTGAGGCAGCACACGCCAAGCCTGCCTCACCTTGGTGTAGACCCAGACTTGCGTGTGCAACCTCCCGGAGTTTTTATTGCTCTAAGAACCAGAAACCGGAACAGAGAGGCAGGGGAGTACATACATGCTCACTGCCAACTGAGGAAACCCGCCCAGGCTTCATATAGAGGGAGAAGTGGGAGTGGGAAGCAAGGAGGAAGAGGGAGGGAGTGCGCAGTCGTGGGTTTGGCTCTACAGAGCACGGAAACCGCATCCCATTTGCTTTCGTAACCACAGAGCTCAGCACGCAGTAGGATGGCTGAGAATGTTCAGTGAATCCAATTGAAATGAGATGAAATAGGTGTGGCCAGAACAGCCAAGAGTGAATAAATATAATTAATTCGTGATGCTCTCAGAATCATCTAATGGTTGTTTCCAGGCTTGGTTATAATTTTCATCTAGCAGCAATTCCTAAGGCCAGATAAGAATTTCGCTAAATTCCTGCCGTGTACCAGCAGGAGCAAAATGCTAAAGGTCTTAGCCATGTTAGCATGCATCACCAGGGGCAGGGGAGAGACCAGGATGGAGGCTTACTGTGCCCAGCAAGCACTCTGGGACCAGAATGGCTCTGTCTTAGATCTGAATGTCTGTGGCAAAGCAGTCCGTCCTATGTCTAGATAGGAGCAGAGCTACAGTTTGGGCTGCAAGATGCTCTCTGGGGATAGCTCGCACCATATTGCACAGAGAGCTACATGGAGTTCACCCTCAAGAAAGAGCAACTGTATAAAATAAAGTAAGTTGCGCAGTCTGGGCTTTGGAGACCTTCAAAAACAGCTCTGTGGGAGATTTCCAGGTAAGGCTGGCTGGCTGGCTGGCTGGTTTAGCCTTCTATGCTGGGGCTTTAACTCTGAGTCTGGTGTCTGCCAGGCAAACTCTCCCACTGAGTGAACAGCCCCGGTTCACTGTTTTTAAGTTCTGAAAAGCACTCAAGGTCCATCTTGCGCCTGCGCCCAGCTTTTGGTTCAGGTGTGGTCGCTACCAGGCAGATTAGCCGCAGCGCCCTTTCCTTGACCTGTCCCGCCTTTCTGTAGACCGGCGCACATGAAAAAGCCAGAGAGACTGGAAACCCCAAAATGACATCCAATTCCAGGCACTGTAGCTGCGCCGGGGTCTCCAGGAATGCTTTCTGTTGGCGGAGGCAAAGGAAAGGGTGTGGCACTGGGTGATCTGGAGACAGGGCTGTATCTTCTTTTTAAACTGAGAATGCGCCCTGTACCAACAAACATCTGGGCTGTCTGTTCTCCCACGCAGAAGGATCAGGAAGTTTGGGTAGCAGAGACAATGCCGGCTGCTATAGACAAAAATAATGACTTGAATCAGGACAAGTCAGTGTCTGTGATGGTTTAAGATGCTCTGTCGGCGACTGTACAGTCAGAGTCATACAGTAGGGTCCCTTTGTATTTACTTCCCAAGTGAACAAATAAGTACAAGACGGGCAGATAGAGTACACAAACCCCGCGGGTGAATTTAGGGGTGAGCCCTGTAGGAAGCTAGGCTTTAGAAAGGGTGGAGTGAAGGGGAGAGAGGAAGGGAGAGGAGGAGGGGAGAGGGGACCAGAGGGAAGCATAGGGGAGGGAAAGAGAAGCTGATTTGGTTGACTGGGTCTAGTATGTGCAAGGCTTGGGTCTTAACCCCCAATGCAATGAAAGAAAGAGGGAGAGGGGAGAGGGAGAGAGAGAGAAAGAAAAGAGAATGCCAACGGAGTGCTGAAGACAGCTAATGAAATGCAGTCTGTGATGGCTTACAGTAGACAGTCTGCATGAAAGATGGGGTCTGACATTGTTTACATTTAACTTGCTATATTTCCAAATGCTTCTTGCTGAAGATGGGTTTCTTTTATGATGAGAAGGTTAATTTATATTCTATACTGCTTGAAAAGGGAAATCAAGGAAAATACATGGTCCACCCAGTGCTGCTATAAAGACGAGGTTAAGACTATCCTACAAGAAATCCTCCTTAGAGACATACATGGATCTAATCTACATGGGAAGTAGAGAAAGGCAAGATCTCCTGAGTACATTGGGAGCACGGGGACCATGGAAGAGGGTAGAAGGGGAGGAGAGGGGAAGGGAAGGGAGTGGAGAAAAATATACAGCTCAATAAAAACAATTTTTAAAAATTCTAAACATGCAAATATGGTTTAAAATATTTATTTTTAAGTTCAGTTGTCCTTGGGCTGCAGTTAGGGACGAGGGAGTCAGGCTAGGAGTCCAGAGGTAGAACATATGTCTATTGTATGAGGCTTTTGGATGCATGACCAAAAACCATCAAACATGTCTGTATGCCACCTCACAATTCCAGCACCGGAGGCTGAGGCAGGAGGGATGAAAAATGAATGACCCTTAAAAAACGATAGCAGTGAAAAGAACCAGGAGCCAAGAGACAGGTAGAGAGACCACTTGGAGCTGGCACCATCTTAGGTACATCTAGTACCCCAGCCACCCATCATTCAGGTGGAGGTGATGACGTCACTCTGGCCTTCCTTGAGTAATCAGGATTGCAGGAGAGGAGCCAAGGAAAGAGCTTTGAGAGCTTAGAGCTTGTGTGTGCATAGATGAAGGGGCTGTCGTCACAGCATGGGCCTGTATATATTCATAGGTCCTTAGAGGTCAGCCTCACTTTCGAAGCATCACCTATCTGACAGCCCCCCTCCACGCGAAAAACAAATCAAGACCTTGACTGACATAAAATCTAAGTTTCTGAAAACTAACCAAGGCAGGAAAAACAGTCATATATATGTTGCCATAAAAAATTTCACATAGTCGGATGGTGGTGGTTCAGGTCTTTAATCCCAGCACTTGGGAGGCAGAGAAAGGCAGATCTCTGGGAGTTTGAGGTCAACCTGGTTTCAGAGTGAGTTTCAGAGCAACCAAGAATATACAGAGAAATCCTGTCTCAACCCCTCCTCCGCCCCACACAAAAACAAATTCGATAAAGCACTGTTCACTAGCTTTCTGTGTGGTCTCTGAAGTGTGCACATGTCTTGCTGGAGCTCCAGAGCCACGACAGTGAGCACCCTCACAACACAGCCCACGGCTGCACTAGGATCCTGGCAGAGCTCATCTCCTTCCTTCAATTCTCGTGAATGAATGGGTCATCAGAGAAGGCACTGGCAGGCTGACATTCTGGAACATGCCTTCACATATGGCTGGTGAATAATTCATTTCAAATAATTGTTTGAAATGACACACATTCATTGCTGGTGTCAGTTTCACTGTTATAGCCTTTGGATAGCAACATGGAAAAATCTATTAAGCACTATAAAGACACCCATCTATTTCCATCCTAGCCATTACTCCCCTGGGAATTTATCATGGGAAATAATTCATGTGGAATTGTGTAAATGTTCAACCATAGTAATATACACTGTCTTTATGGGATGAGGAAGTGTCACAGGTTTGCCCAGCATGTTCAAAGCCTTGAACTCATTCCTCGCAATAAGTAAACGAATATGCCATAATCAGAACCACAGCAGTGATAAAATGTTATAAGCTGGGAATACAAACTAGTATTTGCCTATCATGCACAAGTGACCTGAGTTCATTCCCCAGCATCAAAAATAATAATTCTCGCAAAAAAGTAAAAGACAAAAGTAAATAATATTCTAATATTAATTCAAGTCTGTAACACATATGGTATGTAAATAATCGCCAGAAGTAATAACCAAAAAATCAAAATAAGATGTTAAAATGCATAATTTTTGTTATTGTTGATTTAGTGTGTGTGTGTTTGTGTGTGTGTATATGTGTGTCTTTATGTGAAGTGTGTGTGTGTGTGTGTGTGTGTGTGTGTGCATAAGTATGGAGGTGCCCATGGAGGCCAGAAGAGGCTGTCAGAGCTCCTAGAGCTGAGGTTTCTAGCAACTGTGAGCGACCTGAGATGGGTGCTAGGAACTGAACTCAGGTTCTCTACAAGCACAACAGGCACTGAACCACTGAGCCATTTCTGGAGCCCTGTACCTATTTCTTGAGACAGGATCTCTCATTGGAGCTGGAACTCACCAACTGGCTAAACTGACTGGCTAGCAAGCTCCAGGAGACCTCTGGTTTCCATGTCCAGTGTTGGAATTCCTGGCACACGCCTCCATATCTGCCTTCTCTACATGAATTCTAGGGATCTGAACTCAGGTCTCTGTCAACTCTCTGCTGGCTGAGCTATCTCCCCAGTGCCCTTTAATTTTTTTTATTTATTATTATGATTGTGTGTAAGAGCAAATGACCATGTGCCACAGTATGAGGGTGGAGGACATAAGACAACTTCTGACAGTAGGTTCTCTCCTTCCACTGTGGGTTCTAGAGCTCAAAGTCAGGTCACCAAGTTCAGGAAGCAAGCACTTTTATGAGCCACACCATCTTACTAATCTCACACTGTTGTATGCGTGGGGAGGATTTCTGCAAGGGCAGAAATCAAGGATGGGGGAGAGCTAGAGGGAGAAGAAACAAGGAGAAGGGAGAGAAGCATGGGAACAGGGAAGGAATCATCCGGTCAAGCTGAAAATGCCTAGAAGTTTCTCTTGTGGCTGGCAGAATATTCACTTTTTGAATTGTGAATAGATGGTATGTGGTAGCACCTTAATAACGAATAGATGTCAATTTCCCTAATTGGGGTATTTGAGCTAACAAATGCTGTACATTCCTATCAATAACAATATGGTAAATGAAGACAGAAAGGATCAGAGGGTGGGCGGGTAAGTGAGTTAGAAGAGGGTCTGGTAGCATGCTGGTCGTGGTTTGTAGTGAAAGGGGAGTGCGGGCTTGCTTTTCGTCCCGCCTGGCTCCCGCACGGCTAGCTTATACCCCGAAATAATTA
>LOJH01043253.1:0-16132 GCA_001685095.1 Ellobius talpinus
CTCTTCTGGCCTGCAGGCATACACACAGACAGAATATTGTATACATAATAGATATATAAATAAATAAATGAATAAATAAATATTTAAAAAAAGATTTGAAGAGGGAAGAAGGATTTGGAGATGGAAGGGTTATTCTTCAGCTCCTTGAAGGGAATAAAGTGATTTTAGTCTTAAGGTCTGGATCTGATGAAGTGATTAGCACAGTTTTACCTATTCACTGACTGAGGCTCTCCTTAACTAGGAGAGCGGCCTTGGAAATTATCGCCTTTGAATTAAACAGTGAGTCATGGCACACAATAAAACAGCACCTCTTTTGTCAATATTCTCCGCTTCAGATTTGTCACTAATTCCAGCTGGCCTCATCCCAGCAGATCTGAACAACTGGAAGGCAGAGTGAATAAAATTTGATCAGTGGCTCGCCCCCGCAGGATGAGCTTGAGGTTGTCTCTGTGGGCCCTGTCCCTGAAAGGTGTTCCCGTGATGGTGGTGGTTTTGTGCAGAAAAGAAGAGAGCTAGCAGAGGCCTTCCTCCTGCTGTGCTACAATGGCAGGTTGCGGTGAGGCAGAAAGCTGAGGGGAGCAGAGAAGGCAGTGACAGGGAATTGATAGCCACAGTGATGTCTATTATAATGCTAAGAGGCCCTTGTTTTTAAATTCTTCCAGACATAGGCCCATTTCTACCCTAAATTGACACCGACAGAGAAGCTGGGGCCAGTGAGGTGACAACAGGGGGCAATGGCCTCCCTGCTCCCAGTATCCTTGGTCCTGTTAGTCCAATAGCACCTCAGCTCCCAGCCCATCTCTCCTGCACTCACTGAGCCCAGGCAGCTGCTACGTCATTTCCCTGGAATGTCAGAAATGCCAGAAAGCTTGCAACTGGATCCGCATGAGACATAGCCCCGAGCAAAACAACTTCCAATTTACTAACAGTAATTGCCACCTCCAGATAATATAGCCTGCTTTGAGGCAGGTGAGAAGGGGGTGGAAGGGAAGGGAAAGTATTTGAAGAAGAGAGGGAAGCAGGCTGACTAGGCAAGTGGCCCTGCTAGGGTTGAGGCTTCAGAGATGGGTTGGAGGGGGAAGTGGAACAGACTCTGAAGAGTTTGTCAGTCCTGTTTGTCTGGACAAGCGTAGCAAAGCATTTCCTTTATTACATACTGGGCCCCTATGGTAGTGGGCACTTTGCTTGGCACTGGCCATGCAGAACCAGGGAATGTCAGCTCCTGCCCACTGGATGACTCATAGCCTCCAGTGAGAGTGAGCTGGAGAGAAAGAGCCTGTCAGAGAGCTATTGCTCATTCCATCAGTGTTTATTTACCTAGTTGGTTTTTGGGTTGGAATTTTGTCCTTTGAGAAGGGTCTTCCCAACACGCAATGGTGACGAACACCTTTAATCCAAAAGCTACAGAGAAACCCTGTCTCAAAAACCAAAAACAAAAACAAAAACAAAAACAAAACCTTCTCCCCATAGCCCAGGCTGGCCTGGAATGACTACATAGGCCAGGCTGCCCTCAAACTTGTGGCAGTCATCGGCTTCGATCTCGTGAGCTGGTGTTACCTGGGTGAGCTGCCACACCCAGCTCTCATCGCTATTTTATTGAGCACTTGCTATAAGGCAGACATTGTGTTAAGGGTGCAGCAGTAAACAAAACAGAGCAGAATTTCCACCCCCATGACGCTTATCTCTAAGTGAAGGGAGGAGACAAAATCTAAAACAGATGTGTTCACGCTCACTCTGTAGAGACCCAGAGCCAGTAGGATGGAAGCACACCCATTAACGCTCTTACTATAAGGAATGGACAAGTCAACTAAGAAATATGTTTTAAGATGCATTTATTTTTATTACATGTGTATGGGTGTTTTGCCTGTTTATGGGTCTGTGTACTACGTGTGTGCCTTGGTGCCCATAGAGGCCAGAAGAAGGCATCAAATCCACTGGAACCAGAGCTACAGATGGTTGTGAACTGCCATGTGTGTACTGGGAACCAAACCTGGGTCCTCTGCTAGAATAAGTACCGTTAACTATTGAACTATCTCTCCAGTCCCAAACTCAGCCAGTTTTAGAGACTGAGAACAAAGTTTGTATTTGACGGTTGGGAGACCAGGCAGACCCATGGTATAGTTCCAGTTTGAGTTCAAATTAAAGGCAGAGAAGATGGATGTCAATCACTCAAGAGGCAAAAGGACTGAAGAGATGGCTCAATGGTTACGAAAACTGACTGCCCTCCTAGAGAACCCAGCTTGGGTTCCCAGCACCTGCATGGTGGCTCACAACTGAATCCGACGCCCTCTCCTGGCCTCTTCAAGCACTGTATGCATGTAGTTCCCAGGCATGCATGGCTGAGAGAGGCAAAAAGCAGGATGATCACTTGAGCTCAAAAGTTCACCCAGGGGCCAGGTGTGGTGGCACAGGCCTTTAATTGCAGTGCTTGGGAAGGAGAGGCAGCCTATCTACATAGTGTGTCAACCAGGGCTGTAGAGTGAGACCCTGTCTTGGAAGGAACGGAGGGAGGGAGGGAGAAAGGAAGTAAGAGTTAAGCAGTTAAGCCTGCAGCTCTTGCAGGAGACTGGTTCAGTTCCCAGCACTCATGTGATGCTGCTCACAGCTGTCTGTAGCTCTAGCTCTAGGGAACCTGATATCCTCTTCTGGCATCCACAGCACCTGTACGTACTTGGCACACTAACCCTCATACACATATACACATAACCCCAGAGACAGGGGCAGATGCATCTCTGAGTTCTAGGCTAGCCTGTCTACATAAAGAGTTCCAGGACATCCGGGGCCTACGATATTGAGACCTTGTCTGAAAAAGAAAAAGTTTTCTGGGTGGTGGTGGCAAACACCTTAATCCCAGAACTCTGGAAGCCGGGACAGGTGGATTTCTGTGAGTTTGAGGCCAGCCTGATCTATAAGAGCTAGTTCCAGGACAGCCAGGGCTACACAAAGAAATTTTGTTCAGAAAAATCAGTCAATGAATCAAACAAACAAAAATCCAGAAAAGTTCAACCAGTCTGGGTAGCATATCAAGCCCCCACCTCAACACAACAGAAGGCATTCTTTCTTCTCAGTGCTTGATTATAGCAGTCAGATCTTCAAGGAATTGAGGGAGGGAGGCCTACGCACTTCAGTTAGAGTGGTCTGTTTTATTTATTCTGCCAACTCAAGTATGCTTTGCTTTCTTTTTTATTTTATTTTTACAATGCTGAGGATTGAATCCAGGGTCTCGGGACAAGGGTCCTGCTTCTGAGTTAATAGTTCCAGCCTTACCAATTCAAATATTGATATCATTCTGGGTGCCTTCACAGATACCAAGAAATAATATTTAACCAAGTTTCTAGAGACAGGCATGGTGGTAAATGCTTGTAATCGAAAACCTCAGAGGTGGTGCCAGGGGACTCAGGAGTTTAAGGTCAGCTAAGTAGTGAGAATGAGGCCAAGCGGGGCAACATGAGACCTAGTTTCAAATTCTTTCTGCTGGGCTCCCTGCAGTGCTGTCAAGTCGACAGATAAAATAAACTGTCACAGTTGGTGATGAGGGCAAAAAAATAGAAAGTGCTGGTGGGATGCAGGCTACACACTTGTACTGGATGGTGGTGGAGGTTTTACTGAGTGGGTATCGTTCAAATAAAGATTTGAAAGCAATGAGAGAAGCTGGGCATGGTGTCACACACATTTAATCCCAGCACTTTTAATGCCCAGGTGGGTGGATCTCTGTGAATTTGAGGCCAGCCTGGTCTACAATGTAGTGAGTTCCAGGACAGCCAGCACTACATAGAGAAACCTTGTCTCAGAAAACAGAAAAGAAAGCAGTGAGTGAACAAGCATGCAGATTTGTCCCAGGCAGAAGCAGAAGGTACAAAGGTCCTGAGGCAAGAGAGCCTGTGTTGTGTCACACAGGCAAGGAACCCAGTCCAGCGGGAGTAGAATGAATTGTGGAGAAAGTAGAAAGGAGGCAGAATGGCTCCCCAAAACGAACTGAACAGAGGGCTTTACACTACACTCCAAATGAGAGCCCTTGCAGATTCGAGAGTGGGGCAGTGACCCAATTTGGCTTGTGGTTTGTTTGTTCTTTATTGAGACAGATACTTATTATATAGCACTCGCTGGCCTGGAACTCACAGAGATCCACCTACCTCTGCCCCCTGAGTACTGGGATTAAAGGCTGAGCCATCCTGTGTGGCCTTTGGCTTGTGCTTTAGTAGGATTGCTTTGGCTTCAGTGTGGTGAATAGACTATAGTGGGAACTAGGGGTGGAGTCCGGTGATGAATCTCAGTGGCGGAGTACCTGCCTAGCAAACCTGAGGCCCTGGGGTCAATCCCCAGCACCACACAAACTGGGCATGGTGGTTCATGGTACATGCCTATAATCTCAGCACTTGAGAAGTGGAAGAAGGAAGAACAGGAGTTTAAGGTTATCCTCTGCTAAGTAGCTAAATAATAAGTTTGAGGCCAGCCTGGGCTACCCAGCTCAAAACCAAACCAAACCTCTAGAGACAGAGGAGCAGTTCAAGCACCACTGCACTAATCCCAGTGGCAGGTGACGACTGTGCACGTGAGGAAAAGCAGCAGACTCGAGCTATGCTTTGAAGGAAGAGCGACAACGTTTGCTGAGGGGTGGGTGGAGGAGCTGAAGAGTATGGAAGACGCTGTCTCAGCTGAGGTAGTGTAGCGAGGTGGTATGATATGGACAATTCAAGTTCAGAGGAACTCAGTGGACTCAATCCCTGCCCTTAGCTGTGTGGCCTTGACCAAGTTGCTCTGAGCCTCTTCTTCTGTGTAAGCTCAGGTAGATTGTGTGAATGAAAAGTTCCAAAGGGGAATCTGCATCTGGCTGTGAACAAAACCTCCTGAAAGGAAGATTTGTCTGCAGAGACAGATTGGATGGTTAGGATTTCAGTACTGTGGAGAGATTGGAATGGTGCAGGCCCATAGACTAATACCTTATCTTGGGCATTCTGCAACAGCCATTCCTTGTCCCCACCCCTTATTGGAGCTAACATCTTGTCATAATAGATAAAAATCTCTTAGAATCTATTCATTTGTAGGTAACTAACTTCAACCAATTCAGAAGCTAAGCTAGTGCAGATAGTGTCTTAGAGTTTCTGTTGCTGTGAAGAGACACCATGACCACAGCAACTCGTATAAAGAAAACTTTTAATTGGGGTGGCTGCCTTTCAGTTTCAGAGGTTCAGTCTGCAGAGGTTCAGAGGATGGCAGTGTGCAGGCAGACTTGGTGCTGAGAGTCCTACATCTTGCAGGCAACAGGAAGTTGGCTGAGACACTAGGTGGTATTCTGAGCTGGGGAAACCTCAAAGCCCACCCCCATGGTGACACACTTTCTCCAACAAGGCATACCCACTCCAACAAAGTCACACCTCCTAATAGTGCCCCTCCCTATGAGATTATGGGGGCCAATTACATTTAAACTCTCAGATAGTATTATGTGCCTATAGAAAGACTTCTCCTAGCTCCAAGTATCTACCTTTCTGATGTATCCACCAATCTATTTTATTTTATTTTTATTCTTGTTTTTGAGACAGTTTCTCTATGTAGCCCTGGTTGAAACTAGAACTTGCTTTGTAGACCAGGCTGGCCTCGAACTCAGAGATCCCCTCTACCTCTGCCTCCCAAGTGCTGGGATTAAAGGCATGGGTCATCATGTATTTTAAAGATTTATTTTTTAGGTGTTTTATGTGCATGAGTGCTCTATTTGCATGTATGCTTGCATCACAGAAGAGGGCATCAGATCCCTCTGTAAATGGTTGTCAGCCACCATGAGGTTTCTGGGAATTGAACTCAGGACCTCTGGACGAGCAGCCAGTGCTCTTAACCACTGAGCTGTCTTTTCAGCTCCCCACCAATGCATCTTAAGATTGCCTTGATTTATGACTTTTCTCTGTTCTCTAAAACAGTAAAAACTCTGCTGCTCCACATTGGAACATGGAATTTGGGGTACCCTAAATCTGTGTTCCCATACTATGATCACTCAAAATGACTCCAGTATAAACTACCTTTTACTCCTTTAAGATGAGAGCTGTGTGGGTTTTTTATTTTGTTTTGTTTTGTTTTGCATTGACAGTTGTGAGGATTTTTTTTTCTTTTGAGATGTGGTTATGTTGCCCAAGTTGGCCTCAAAGTATCCGCCCACCTCAGCCCCTGTCTTCTGAAACTCAGGAGTGGACTTCTGTGTTAGTTTATGAAAATTTAATGAGGAGATTATGTAAAAACCCAAGTTCCACAGCTGGCACAAACTAGGTGTTTCTAAGCCCTTGCTGCCTGCCTTCTTGACCTCCCCTTTGGGAGGAAGCTGGAGAAGCTTCTGAGAGGAGCTGCATCCAGAAGGAAATGATGGAGGAGTGGGGCTTTGTTAGGCAGGGAAGAGGTGAGAAAGGGATTATTTTCCTTCCAGGCAGGGGAGATGAAACCAGTGGGTAGGCAAATGGGCCTTGTGGAAGATCAGGGCTGTGTGAGGAGATGGAGTTCCTGGGTGTGAAGAGAAGTCTGACACACTCAGTCATGTGCAAACAAAGGGCCCCAATGGGGGATGCTTGAAGGTTGGGTAGCCAAGCTCTTGCTGCCTCCCCAGCTCTGATTTGGACTGGGCCTGGCCAGGAAGACCTTTAAAGCCCTCCGAGTTACAAGATGAAGCTAGTTAGTTGTAACGGTAGCATGCAAGATTCTCGCGCTGAGGAGCTGTAGAGGTTTTCACTGTGTAGAATCACAACAAATATCTGGCTTGATTCCAGACTGGGTGGACCCCTCCCACACACACACCAGCCATACCCATACTAGTTGCAAACATCCAGCCCCCCAGACAGAAGCTCTGAATAGCATCTTGTGTTCTGGCCTGAACCACCTCTGGCTTCAAGCTTCTCACCATCAGCCCCTACTCGCTGCACAAAAGCACGAACCTTCCTTACTTAGTACCATCGGGTCCCCCACAGAGTAGACATGCCTTTCCTCTAGAGCTGCACACACCAGCCTCTCACCTCAGGGATGTCTGACATCAGACCACCCCGTTTTTCAACCTGCCTCATCCCTGTTTGTTATATAAACTCAGACTTGTCTCTTGACCTTCCTCGGCCTTCTTTTCTACTCCTGCAAAGAAGAATGAAAAGGATCCCTCCTTCACAGGCTCACTGCCAAGATCCAGTGGTATTTTCTGAGACTGGGATTTAGGGGCTTTGTGGGGTGTGGTATGGGTGCCTGTATTCTCAACACCTCAGAGGCAGAGGCAGGAAAATCACGGCAGATTTGAGGCCAGTCTGGTCTACATAGTGAGAGTGTCTCAGAACCCAAGTTGGGACAGCAAGAAAGCATCACAGGTGTAGACGCTGAATCAAGCAAGCTTGGTGGCCTGAGTTGGAACCTCAGAATTCACATAAAAGGGAAGGAGAGAACTGACACTATACCTTCTGATGTCCATACATGTGTTGTGGCGTGCGTTCCCACATACATCATGCACACATATGCATGCATGTACAGTAATAACTGCATATATATATGCTTTTCAAGATGCAGCTTCTCTGTATAGACCAGGCTGGCCTCAAACTCACAGAGATCTGCCTGCTCTGCCTCCCGAATGCTGAGATTAAAGGTGTGCGCCACCACTGCCCAGCACAACAAATTTTTAAAAACCCAACCAAACAGCAACAAAAATGTGTGCTTTACCTTGTTCTTCCACTACCTCTTTGAATAAAAAAAAAAGAAGTAAAAAGGAGCGGACAGGACTGGTCCTAGGTATGGTGCTGGAGAAAGTTTATCACAGATAAAAGGGGAGCAGAGCCAGAGGCAGAGACGTCTGGGAGAGTCCAGAGTGAACATGACCCCCCAGCTGAGCCACATGAGGAGGAGAGGTAGGGGAGAGACAAGAGGAGAGGAGCCACCGACCAAGAGGGGTAACCTGGGCCAAGAGACCGGCCAAGAGAGAAGTCCAAAGAACCAGGTAACCAAAATGGCTGGAATATATAGGAAAGGGCAGCTGGGGGAAGGGTAGCCCAGCCCCTGGGCTGGAGAAGTTTAGGGTAGTGGGCGGCGAACACTAGCCATACCCTGTAACAGGTAGGGACTGAGGGATGCTGGGAGACCCTGGCATCCAAATCCACCTCGATCTGTCAAATAGGCACCTTAGCTGTTTGTCCTGGGTTTGAGACCTAACACATTCCTAGTCCATAATTACCATGACGTGACTCATTGTAAAAACTGATCAAACTGGGGCTGGAGAGATGGCTCAGTGGTTAAAAGCACTACCCACTCTTCCAAAGGTCCTGAGTTCAATTCCCAGCAACCGCATGGTGGTTCACAACCATCTGTAATGAGATCTGGTGCCCTCTTCTGGCCTGCAGGCGTACATGCAGACAGAATACTGAGAATAATGTATACATAATAAATAAATAAATCTTTAAAAAAAACCTGATCAAACTGAAGGAAGGGGCAGAAAGTTTAACCAAGCTCGAAGTTTTCTTCTGATGAATAAATATTTTGATAGAATCTTTAAAATAGCAATAATCTGCTGGGCAGTGGTGGCACACACCTTTAATCCCAGCACTTGGGAGGCAGAGGCAGNTCTGGTGCCCTCTTCTGGCCTGCAGGCGTACATGCAGACAGAATACTGAGAATAATGTATACATAATAAATAAATAAATCTTTAAAAAAAACCTGATCAAACTGAAGGAAGGGGCAGAAAGTTTAACCAAGCTCGAAGTTTTCTTCTGATGAATAAATATTTTGATAGAATCTTTAAAATAGCAATAATCTGCTGGGCAGTGGTGGCACACACCTTTAATCCCAGCACTTGGGAGGCAGAGGCAGGCGGATCTCTGTGAGTTTGAGGCCAGCCTGGTCTACAGAATGAGTTCCAAGAGAGGCTCCAAAGCTACAGAGAAACCCTGTCTCAAATAAATAAATGAATGAATGAATGAATCAATCAATCAATCAATCAATCAATAAATAAATAAATAAATAGCAATAATCATATAATATCCCAAGACATTTTGGTTATTATCCCTGATTTATACAAATACTTAGAGTATTTTTATTGAGCAATCACATTAGAGAATAGATTTGGATGCCATAATGGGCCAAACACATTCTTGTTGGACAGGATCAGCTAACGGCACTCAATAGAATGCACTGCCTATTAGGGAACCGGTCTAGTTGATTTTATCATCACGGCAAACCCTATGCAGTTAGTGCAGCTGTTACCCCCTTTTGCAGATGGGAAAGCTGAGAGTCAGTGGGATGAATACTGACAGAGGCTTTGGACACAGGCAGTCTCGTTGTAGAGACAGTCTCGTTGTAGAGACTTACTCCTCATGGCTTGCTCAGCCTGCTTTCTTATAGAACCCAGGACCACTGGTGCAGGAGTGGCTCCACCCATCATGGGCTGGCCCTTCCACATCCATCACTAATAAAGAAGATAGCAGCTGGGCAGTCGTGGCACAAACCTTTAATCCCAGCACTCGGGAGGCAGACACAGGCGGATCTCTGAGTTCCAGGCCAGCCAGGGCTACACAGAAAAACCCTGTCTTGAGATACGAAACAAAAACAGCCTACAGGCTTGCCTACAGCTTGACCTTAAGGAGACATTTCTCATCAGAGGTTCCCTCCTCAGAGGACCTAAGACTAGCCTGCACATCCACTTATCTGTTTATTTTTGAGGCAAAGGCTCATTCTGTAGCGTAGGCCAGTCTCACATTCCTGAGTACTGGGGTTGGAAGAATTCGCCCTATACCCAGGGAGCAAATGTCCATTTCTTGAAGCCAGAATGCTGGGAGTAGGTAGCCTCCCGTTTCCTTGCCCTCACTCTCCACATCCTATCAGGGTACCAAGTCCTGTGACTTTTGCTGTGTGTGTGTGTGTGTTTGTGTTGCTCGCTCCCATCTCTACATCCTCGGAACTGGTTTCCTAGTTCAAGCCAAGACCTCTGCTGCCTTCACCATGTCTCCTCCTAGTCCCTCCTCCACTCAGCACCCAGGGCAAGTTTTAGAACAAAATTTGGGTGTTGACTCCGTGGTTCAAAACCCTTTGATGTCCTTATTTAAATCCAAACTCCTGTACTGTGATGAAGGGCTGTTCCATTAGACATTATAGGATGGATTCTGGAGTCCATTGAGAACTTGATTCTGATGCCAAGCCAGCCACTTCCTAGGCCAAGCCAGCCACTTCACTGTAGCAGGCTTTCTCAGACTGCCAGCCCCTGTTCTCACATGGAGACTTATTATCAGTTTTGAATGCTTGGTCTCATCTTATGCTTGGTCTTATCTTACACTTGTCCCACTAGCTCTTTTACTTAAAGTAACCTGTTTCTCTTTATCTATATTTTGCCTCAGGGTTTTTTAACCTTTTATTTTGTATTTTCTATTCCTTATCAGGCTGGCTAGCCCCAGGCATCTCCCTCATTCTCCCTACTTATCCTCTGTTGAGTCTAGGTTCTTCCTACTTATTCTCTGTGTTTGCCAGCCCTGCCTATCCCTCTATTCCTTAGCTACTGGCAGTTCAGCTTTTTTTTATTTTCAGACCAATCAGGTACCTTAGGAAGGCAAAGCAATACATCTTTACATCATTAGACAAATGCAGTATATGCAAATGTAGCACATCTTTGCCTAGTTAAAGTAATATTCCGCCACACTTCATAGCCTTTGGTAGCATTTATTTTTTATTTTACTATTTTGCAGTGCTGGCGATTGAACCCCAGGCCTAGCAAATTCTAGGCATATACTCACTCTATTACTGATCTACACCCTCAGTTTCCTGGAAACATTTTTTTTTCTTTTAGAGACAATATCCAAGTATGTTGCTGAGGCTGACCCCAAACTCATAGGCTCCCCTAGCTCAGCCTCAGGAGTGACTTGGACCACAAAACATGCCAGCTTTGGCAATTACATACTTCAATAATATGCTGCCAGTTATTTTATTTTATCCAGGGCCAGGCACTATGGCATACACCTTTAATACCAGCACAGCACTTTGGAGGCAGAGGCAGGTGAATCCATTTGAGTTCCAAGCCAGCCTGGAGTACTTAGCGAGTTCCAGGCCAGCCAAGGTTACATATCTAGACCTTGTCTCAAGAAACGAAAACAAATAGAGAAATGAAAAAATATTTTGTAAACAATACTATCAAGACTAGTAAGCTAAATCAGTGTTGATTTCATTGACTAGTGAATTCATGAGTATCACTTGAACAAGATAGCTCTTGTTCTTTTGTCTTGTAACCTGTTCCTAGGAAGTCATTACGGTATTATTTTGTGATTCTCTCCCTGACTTCACTTCTTCTCACCCTGCCCCCTTCCCTCTCATTTCCTTGTCAGAAACTCTCTCCCCAAACCTTCTCATTTTCTGTTATTTTCCTGGAACACCTTTCTTGCACCACTGACTAATTCCTGCAGCCCCTTTTTGTCTTGCTAAGATTAGCCTACCCTAGACTAGCGAGGATGGCCAGTCTGTGGGTCCGACACACAAGCTTTTCTTCACAGAGCATCTCCCACATCGTATTGTAATCATTTCCTTGCTGGCCCCTTAAAATTACAGTTTTCGATTTGATAAGGAGTTGGATATCTTGCTTTATTTTCTTTAGATGGGGCCTTGCTGTGTTAGCTAATCTCAAACTGCTAGCTAGGCTCAAGGGATCATCTTGCCTCAACCTCCAGAGTAACTGGAACTACAGGTATGTGCCACTGAACCAGCTAGGAACCCTATGATTTATTTGCCACCATAGTCAAGTTCTAAGCACTCAGCTGTGCCGGTAGTCCCATAGATGTTTGCTGAGTGAACAAGAGACAGATCCACCCGTCAGTAAGCAGTGTTCTCTCTCATTCCACACCCCCCCCAAGGTGCCCTAGGCTCCAGGCAAGCTTCTTCAACACCAAAAGTATTACAAAGTTAGACTGAACAAAAGTGAATGGATTGACTCCCTGGTCACTCTGAGAGCTTCTTGTGTCTGCCCAGATATTATATATAATTGCGTGTGTGAAACAGGATCACCAGTAGCCAAGGCTGGCATCAAACATTTTTTTGTAGCCAAGGATGAAGCTGAAGGTTGATCCTCCTGCCTCCACCAAGTGTATACCCCCATATCCATGTTTATGTGGTGCCATGGATCAAACTCAGGACCTTATGCATGCTGGGCAAATACTCTTCCAGTGAAACATATTCCCAACCCCCAGAGGTAGTTCTGTCCTTGAGTTTATAATACTCTCACTCTTAGTAAAGGGGTGGACATTTTTATCTGTAAAATGGCTTTCTTGTGGGCTCTTCTTGGAGATTCCGTGGGAAAGCACTCGGCAGTGCTTCATAAACTGCGAAAGGCCTGCACATAATACTTACCGATAATCAACCAGAGAAAATGTGTTCTTTGGCTCACCTCTCTTCAAGCCCCCATATGGACACAGGCTGTCCTATTTGTACAGCAATATCACTTACAATCTGCTTACAATTGATTGACATTATCACTTTCTTTATATCTGGCAGGTTCCCAGCCTGCAGCAACAATGCAGATCGCCACAAAGATGTAAAAAGCACCCTTGACTCATATTTACAAACAACCCTTAAAGTGGATTAATTTGCAGATGGCTGATCTCATCTATTCAGTCCTGATTCTATTAGTTCCAATTTCAGAAAGTGACATTTTCCAACTTTGTCTCCTTAAGCACAAACAAAAAACTATGGATTTCTGTTTTTGTTTTCAGCAGCAAGCAAGTACTGGCCGCACAGTAAGGAAAACAGACAGATGGAAGGGAAGGTTTCCAGGGGAAATTCAGGATGTACCTCTCGTTCATTCACTCGCAAACTGCTCTGCTCAGATATAGTGCGCTGTGAGTGGACAAGCGCTTGGTACAGAGCTGTGGACAACATTGGCCTTACAGACCTCACAGCCACTAGGGGAGACAGGCTTTGGAGGGGGCTTTTGTTAAGTATTTTGGGACAAAGTCTTTTTTTTTTTGAGTCAGGGTTTCTCTGTGTATCATTGATTGTCCTGGAACTCGCTCCGTAGACCAGGCTGGCCTCAAACTCACAGAGATCCGTCTGTCTCTGCCTCCTGAGTGCTAAGATTAAAGGTGTGTACCACCACGCTCAGCTGGACAACATCTTAAGCAGCCTAGCCTGGCCTTGAACTCTCTTAAATTGCCAAGGTTGGTCTTGAATTTCTGATCTTCCTGCCTTTACCTCTTAAGTGCTAGGATTACAGGCATGAACCACTGATACCAGGCTAAACAGGCAACGGTCATATGTGTGACAAAATCCATGCTGGAAGGACAGGAAACAGTACATATGGATTTCTAATCTTCCAGATGTTTGCCAGACTGAGCAGCATCTCAACTGAAATCTGAAGGATGCTTGAGAGTCAGCTGGCAATAAAGTTAGGGAGAGGGGCAAGCAGGAGAGCAGAGTGAAGAAAAACTGTTACTGGAGAAAAAAGTGCCCAAAATACCTGAAGAAGGGGGCAGGGTGAGCTTGGGAGCTTAAAGGAAGATTAGGAGCCAGGTGTGATTCCAGAACCTGGAACGCAGAGAGGTAGGAGAACCTGAGCTACATGGTTAGACGCTGCCCAAAAACAAGAAATGGAGGGTGCTCGGTGTGGTGGTGCACACTTTCAATCCTGGCACTCAGGGGGCAGAGGCCAGGGGATCACTTGAGTGTGGTCTACATATCAAGTTCTGGGAAAGCCAGAGCTATATGGTGAGATTCTGTCTCAAAAAGTAAAAATGCCAGGACAGGCTCTAAAACTACAGTGAAAAAAAACCAAAACAAATAAAGCCAAAAAATAAGTAAAAGAAAATAAAAGGAAAGAAAGGAGTGAAACAAAAAAAAGAAAAAGTCAAGGACTACAGGAATCAAAGGCTCATGAAGGTGGCATGGGGAAGGGAAGTGATGGGTTCTCTTAGGATATGCTAAGTTTTAGTTGTCTGGAAACAATTCAGGAGAAAATATCTAGATGTTAGGTGACTATGTAGACTTGAAATCAAGAAAGAGGTTTTGTGTAGGCTGGAGAAATGGCTCAATGGCACCCATACAATTCAAAACCACCTGTAATGACATTTTCTAGAGATCTATCTTCTTTTGGCATCCACATATATTCACACGGATTTACACACACATACATAAATAAAGCATTAAAATACATATGGAAAAGAAAAAAGACAGAAGGTGTGGTAATGAGCAATAAATTGGAAGTTGGGAACTCCTGTGTAGTCGTTCAACTGATAAGTAGCTCAGGACCACTGGGAAAAAAAGTGGTCTTGCAAGAAGCCCAAGGAATTTGGACTTGACTTCATAGTCAATGCCTTTGAACCAAGAGGTGTTTAAGAGCAAGTAATAGGCTGGGCGGTGGTGGTGCACACCTTTAATGCCAGCATTTTGGAGGCAGAGACAGGTGCATTTCTGTGAGTTTGAGAACAGTCTGGTCTACAGAGCGATTTCCATGACAGGCTTAGAAGCTACAGAGAAACCCTGTCTTGACCCCCCACACACACAAAAAGAGCAAGTAACAGGATTTGAGCTGAATTCCAGGGATGGGACGATAATATAGAAGAGACACTGGGCTGGGGTCAGATGAAATAGTTTTCTACAGAGATCTGAGTCAGGTAGAGGAGGGAGGGCCCTCATGAAAGGTACTGAGTACTTTTGGACACTTGGGCAGGATGAACACACTTGGACAGGACCAAGATAGCCTGCTGGGCCTGGTATCCTGGACAGTGCAGTGTACTGCAACAGGCTTGTACAGACTGGCAAAGACAATCGTTAATTTTCCAGAGTCATCAGGCATGGTGATACAAGCCTTTAACCTGAACACTTAGGAAGAAGAGGCACGAAAATCTCTTTGAGTTTTAGGTCATAAAACTGCATAGTGAGACCCTATTCTTTTTTTAAGTGACAGTCACTGGTTTAGAAACAGCTTTGATCAAAACTAAAAATATTAGAGACATCTAAAATAATTTTTTTTTTCGAGACAGGGTTTCTCTGTAGCTTTGGAGCCTGCCCTGGAACTTGCTCTGTAGACCAGGCTGTCCCCAGATATCTGCCTGTCTCTGCCTCCCAAGTACTGGGATTAAAACCATTGCCTGGCTTTGTTTTTTTTTAATACAGTAGTCTCATGCAGACCAGGCTAGCCCCAAACTTGATATGTAGCCAAGGATAACTCCTGATTCCCCTTTCATGTGCTATGATTACAGACAGAACCACTATGACCAGAGACAATGACAGCACAGTCTCACTCTGTAGTCCAGGATGGCCTTTAATTCACACTCTTCCTGTCTTTCTTAGCCTTCCAAATACTGGGATTATGGACATACACCGGTATGCTTAACCACAATACACTTCAAATCTAATCTGCATTTTTGTTTGTTTTTCGAGAAAGGGTTTCTCTGTGTCTGGAGCTCATTCTGTAGGCCAGGCTGACCTCAAATTCGCAGAGGTTTGCCTGCCTCTGCCTCCCAAAATGCTGGGATTATGAGTGTGCATCACTACCACTCTGCTCTAATCTGCATTCCTAACATTGTCTCCATTGTGTCCTAGACCTGTGGTTTTCAGTCTTCCTAATGTTGCGACGCTTTAACACACAGTTCCTTATGTTGTGGTGATCCCCAACTACAAAATTATTTTTGTTGCCATTTCATAACTGTAAGTGTTCTACTGTTGTGAATCGAAATGCAAAAATCTATGTTTCCTTGATGGTTTTAGGTGATCCCTGTGCAAGGGTCGTTCGACCCACCCCAAAGGGATCATAACCCACAGGTTGAGAACTGCTGTTCTAGCTCATTAGCTAAGCACTGATTTATAATGTTGGCAGCTACAGGTGTGATTTCATTAATCAAGGTGCAGGGAATAGATCCCTGTGATACCGCACAGGCACAACAGATTCAAGCAACCCCGAGGGCATAGGTAATAGTAAAATATAGCAACATAAATATGAAGTCAATAGGGTGTCTTTTAGTTATTTTTATTTTTGGTTTGTTTGCTCAAGGTTTTCTTTTTCAATTTTGTTTTGATGTGATTGTTTCTTCCTATGCCCCACTCTTCCGTTTTGGAACAGGAATGATTACTCTGTGCTATTATGTGTTGGAACTATGTAACTTCCTTTCCTTTTCCTTTCCTTCCTCTCTTTCTTTCTTTCTTTCTTTCTTTCTTTCTTTCT
>LOJH01043254.1:0-14031 GCA_001685095.1 Ellobius talpinus
GAGGGGGGAAATGGGAGGAGGGGAGGAGGTGGAAATTTTTAATAAATAAATAAAAATCCAGTCATAAAAAAAGAGTATTGATGGCTCTTCCAGAGGACCTAGGGTACAGTTTTCAGAACAATCAGGTGGCCCACAACTATCTATAACTTCAGTCCCAGGGGATCTGATGCCCTCTTCTGGACTCCTCAGGCACCAGACGTAATATACATCCAGGTAAAACACTCTTACATGTTAAATAGGTAGACAAATAAATAAATAGATCGAGATTAATAAATAGATAAATTCAATTTAAACCTGAGTGTGGTGCATGCCTTTAATCCCAGCATTGGGGAGGCAGAGGTAGCTGGATCTCTGAGTTCGAGGCCAGCCTGGTCTACAAAGCAAGTTTCAGGATAACAGAACAGTTACACAGAAAAATCCTGTCTCGAAAAACAAAAGAAGAAAAAGAAAGGAAATTCAGTTCTGATAAAACAATAATTGAATAAAGCTGTGTGTGAGATGTGAGTTGATTTGAACTTGGAAGTGGACTGACTCCACAGCAAGGCTGAGGTGTAGAGCAGGAATTGTTCACCCATAGAGAAGAGTGAATGCCATGCAGGGCAGGGGAGGAGGGACAGCGCCTGTGGGCCCTGAGGGGTCTGTGTTTCTGCCCAAGGTTACCTTTCTGTTCCCTCCTCCAGGAGAGTAGGCTGAGGCTGCTCTCCAGATGCCCCTGGGATTCTAGTGTGACTTCTTGATCCTAAGGCTGAAGGTGACTTCTGTCAGCAGGTCTCCGGGGTAAACCTGGAGCTTTCCCAACCCCCTCATACATATTCTATACTGGCTTTTGGAGCCTATGCACACTGCCTCTTTCCAGAGAGTGCTTCCCCTATGACCACGGTGCTGTTCATTCCTGTGAACCTTGTGACTGTGAGCATCCCCCTCCTGGGACCCAGAGTTCAAGTCCTAACCTGCAGAGATCAGGTATCATACAGTGGCCATTGTGATCTGTCCTTTGAATTTTAGCAGGACAAGTGCCATGGTAATATTAGCCACAGATAGCACCTATGTATCAAGTGCTGAGCTCTGGATCCTCACCCACATCTCCCCATTTTGTTCATAGGAAATATGGAGGTAAAGGGACCTGCTGGAGGCTATACAGCCAGCAGGTGTCAGTACTAGGCTGGAGCCCAGGTACTGTGGTCATCTATGGCCTTGACTGCCATGCCACGTTGCTCTGTGAATCTTGGAGCCTCCTGGCCTGGGGAATTCTGATTTGGACTGGCAGTGGTCCCTGGATCACCATTTTTGGTGTGTTGCATGGATGCCCGAGGAATCCCAGACGTGGATTCTGCTCCACCGTGGACCTCTGTGGCATGGGCTGATGCCCCACCTTCTCCTTTTGCCCCTTCTTTACAACACTGCATTAGAGAAATCTGAAGATGATGTGTCTGCCCAAGAACCCCTCACAAGGCAGCTGAGTATTAGGAAAATTCGTGAAATGAAGCTCGGAGACCGCCAGCCAGCCAGGGCCCCTTCTGAGCAATGATGATTTATCTGCACAATGTGGCAGTCATTAGTGTCACTGGTGTTGCAAGTGTGCACAGCCCGGGCCTAGCCGGGAGCCTCTGGGGCCATTACCAGCTAATGGCTCAGTGTAGGCAGAGGAGGCCTGCGGTCAGTCTCGCTGCAGGCGGGTAATAAACGTCACCAGCTACCTCCTTGCTCCCCACAAGAGGGGGGCCAGCTCACGGCGCCCCACTGGGCTGTCTCCACAGTTAGAGGGTCTCTCTTGGCATTTATTGGAACATAGAGGCCAAAAAGTTACTTGGAATTTTTCTTTCTGGTTTAGAGAGAGGTTCCTAGACTCTTAGTTTTGCTGGCTTAGCTTTTGGGGTATCTTGTAGGGCTGTGTGGACTCGTTCTTTCTGGTGAGGTGTCTGCCTCACTTTGGAGTCATTGCTACCTCCATACTCTGGAAGGTCTTCCTTTGAGTAGAGGCCAAGGCTGATGCAGTAAGAGTAACAGGTGTATCCACATCACCAGCTCACACACCCGGCACCGGACCACTCTCCTTCCCTCCCCCAACCCAGGGCAGCTGCGGTTCTGAGTCTTCCACTATGACGATTTGCCTGTTTCAGGATATCTGCATGAGCTCACGGTGTACTGACTCTGAGTATGACCTCCTTAGTTCAACATGGCATCCATCCAGGGAGCTGGAATGAAGCTGGTGCTTTCTCCCTTTTTATTGTTGTGCGTTCCGGTATTCTATATTAGTGTGTTCAAAGTGGCATTTCACTGGTTTTGGTTTAGGTTGTTCCTATTTGGGTCTGTTACGAATTATGCTATAAAGGCCACTTTGGTTCCATGTTGTCTGGTTGTCGAAGCCCTGTGCTGGGAAGAGCTTTCCCACTGGGTTCTGCCACCCGTTTGCTGAGTGGCCTTATGCAGGTTGATTGGACTTTTGGAGCCTCTGTTTATAAAGCTGTAAAATCGGATTAAAGTATGGATGCTTAGCTTTCCAGGGTGCTCTGGACTCCCCTGAACATGAACTTCTGTGGATGGAGTAGGGAAGGAGGGGCCGAACTGTACGAAGGGCTGGGATGGGAGAAGTCTTTCTGGAGAAGTCACTAGGGTTTGGGGCCTTTTGGTTGAAGAATGGGCAAGAGCTAAGCCTTGCATTAGAGGCCAGGCATGGCCCCTTTGCTTTGTAGCACTTCTTACAACTGAAGACTTGCGATCTGAGAATTCCCAGGAGACACCAAGCACACAGCTTGCACAGCTCATCCGTGTGTCCGACACAGCAGGCTCCCCAAAAGGATGCAGGGTGAGAGTCACGTAGTTAATTTGAAATTTTCTGTCCGCCACATTAAGAGCAAAGTAAAAGGAAACAGGAAAAATAAAAGAATATATTTTTATTTAATTCAGTGCACATAAATACTCTAGTTGCTCTAGAAAATCAACCTAACGAGACTTTTAATTTTTGTATCCTATTAAACTTTCAAGTGGAGATGTGTTTGGTGCACCTGCACACCTCAGTGCGGACCAGCTCAGTTTCAAGTGGCCTCAAGTGTGCAGAAGTTGCAGGGTGAGGTGTGTTTAGAAGGCTGGGCTGACACGTAGGATGGAGGATGGGTGGAGGGTGGTAGCACTCCTGAAGGGACAGTGGCATTGTTCTCTCTGGAGCTTGAACACTTCAATCTTAGCATCCCCTGACCACATCCCCTGGCCACTTGCTTATGCTCCCATGGCTGCACAAGAGATGACCCTCAGCCCAGAGACAACTCTCAGGCAGGCAGGTGAAGCTCAGAACAAGGGATGCACATGGCCCAAACTGGCTGCTGTTCTGGCTTCTGTCCCGTGGGCACATCAGGTAGGACAGAGCTTTCTGGCATGTGGCCCAATCATACTAAACCCTTGTTTGCCAGTCCCAGGAGGAGGGGTGAGCAAGCATGCAGCCTGTGCCTGCCGTGCCCCCTGCCATCACCCAAGGCTGCCTTCCCTGGCGAATGCTGCGAAAGCGATTCTCCCACTCCCCCTGCAGCCACAGGGAGATAAAAGCCACGGCAGTGGGGATGGTAAAGAGGGAGCCAAATTATATTTATAATATTAAAGTGAGTGCATTTGTGGCTTGCTGTTCTCCAGGGCCTTTCATAAGTAGAAAAACACAAATTAGCATTTTCCATTTCCATATATTGACTAGAAAAATCGCCTGCTCTCAATTAAGACCTATAGCTTTTGGGATGTATGCAACAATTTTATAAAATATTTACAGGGACATTTGCATTTTACATGGTGTTACAGTTTTTCTTGTGTTTAGGAGGAAGGGCTGAGGCCTTGGAAAGGAAATCCTTTCTGTGTTCTGGACAGAGAAAGAGGCTGTATTTTTCTGCCTTTTCTGCCCTGGTGGTTCAGGCTTGACGTCGTCTGGTGCTCACCTAGAGCTGACCCACCCGTGAGTGTTTGTTAGCCCCTTTCCAGAGACCGAACTCTGCTGAGAGATCTATTACTTTCCCTTTAAAACTTGCCAGAATGGAGCTGTTTGTGGCTTTGTGCGAGATGGAGAAGGAAAACGCTTTTTTTTTTGAATGTAAAAGCATGCCGTAAAGAACATAGCTATTTCCTGGATAATTTGCAGTTGTATATTTTATGTTAATTTCACCGAAAATACTGCACCCCTGCCAGGCTTAGTAGCGGCTCACTGTGGTATGAATAATTTCTAGCGAATCATTTTTTTCTTCATTTAAGATTTGGCACCTTTTTAAGATTTTAATAATAGCAACAAGGATGAAGATTTAGAACAAGTGAAACATTAGTGCCAAAGAAATTCACGTTGAGCGCTAATGTAAAATAGCAAGAATAATTACATGGAAAACCGTTTCCACAGATGTTTTCCTTGTAATGTAATAACTATTTACTAAACTGTTTATTTTAGGCCTTTGGTTTATAATAAAATATTTATACATTCTCCACTGTAATAAAAAATATTGACAAAATACTATAGAGGTTTAAAAAGACAATTGATTTTTTTTTCTTCTTCTGGGAAGTGAGTGTGGTCTAAAAGTTTGGTGCCGTTTCGTGGGAATCACTCAGGTTTGAGGAACTTCGTTCCTGTTTTGTGTTGAGTTCGTTCCCTAGGTTACAGGCTGAGCAGTGAGGACATGGGTCTTTGTTAGCTATTGATGGGCATGGCGTGTCTGTAGTTGGCTACTTTATCTTTTCACTTTTTACCTGGGTGCCCTTCTGTTGGCAGCTGCATTATCAGAGATTCATCTCCCCAAGTCAGGCCTGCTTCTGCCCGCTGAGCCTTAAGGAAGGGAGGCTTGAGAATTAGGTTCAAGCTTCATCAGGGGCTGGTCCAGGCCTTCTGAGTCCTGGGGCATCTCTGAAGAGTTGACCTCCGTGCTCAGCCTGACCCCCCCATGAAGCACATCTTGGACACTGTCCCAGAGGCTCTGTCACATACAGATCCCTTATTGGACAGGGAATTGCTAAGTAACTTTTTGAGTCTGTGCTTTGTATTTCAGAAGGAAAAGTGGCCCTGGCGGGCATAGGAGAGACCTGTTTTCTCCCCCTGTCCAGGCTCTGCCCTCCTGTCAGGCTTACCTGGAGAGCAGTGAAGGAGACCAGAAGATTTATTTTATTTTATTTTATTTTGTGGGGGGTGGGCGTGTGCGTGCATGCGTGTGTGCGTGCGTGCGTGCGTGTGTGTGTGTGTGTGTGTGTTTGTGAGACAGGACCAAAACAAGAAAGCGCTACTAACAGGGTTGGATTGGGCCCTGCTGCCTTCAGAGAACTACTGACCTAGGACCTGCTTTGTTCTGACCTCCCTGTTTCTTCCTCCTCGCCCTTCCCAGGCATCTGAACTGCTGATCCTCTGGGTTTGTTTCTGAGGAGCCTGAAGTTGGTCTTTGAGTCCTGGGAAGGGCTGGGGCTTCTTCGCCTCCCAACAGCTGTTGCTGTTGAGAGGATATGTATGAAATCCATGTCTCTATATTTGTTTGTTGGTAAGCTTGTGGGTGAATTCAGTGTTTGGGTATGTTTAGGTGCCTTTGTGATTATGGGGTCGATGCACTTGGTTTTGGTTCTTCATTTTGTGCTTTTGTCTTTGAGAGTTTCTTTATGTTGTGTATTTGGATCTGTTTGTTGGTTTCTCTGTATATTTTGTGTATGTCTGTGACCGTATGTTGATGAATTCCCCCCTCGTGTGTGTGTGTGTGTGTGTGTGTGTATTGATGAGAGAAGAGGAAGATACCCTTACTGGTATTGAGCTGGTCTTCCCAGGCTAGAGGCTGCTGGTTGAGGGTCTAGTTCTCTTTTTCCACCAAACTTCTGAATAAAGAGAGGAAGAGGCAGGAAGGGACCAGGAGGGTGGTAGGGTCATGTGCCTTAATGAAGAAAGAGCATACTAGAGCTGGGACTGAGACCCGCCAGCACAGCCTATAGGAGCAAAACTTGCTCCTCTAGATTCTCATCCATACTGAGGAGGGGCTCTCAAGAACTCACATTTTGGTGTGACCAATTGAGGACAACATCCCCTACTTCTTTGCAGGGGATGGGTTGCCTATAGGGGCCCCTGAGGGATGTGAAGAGCATTTTCTCCCAGGTAAGGAGCATTGTTCCCAGAACCTTCAACCACATCTTCCATTTCCTCTTGGATACTTTCCCTATGTGTTTGCCTAAGTAGTGTCTACCGGTTTCTGAAGGAAGTGGTTCTCCTCAGGCATAACACTGGTTTCTGGGACCTTGAGGGCCACTCCTCCCCTCCCCTTCCCCTGCCAGTCTCCCCCTCCCCCGCCCCCACCTTCCATTCAGCATCTGGAAAAGCCCATGTCAGAGGCTTTAGAGCTTCTTGGTTGAGTTTGGGAACAGCCTCAGGGAGGTGCTCCAACTCCATGAGAAATCTCCACAGCTTTCCAGACTTCTGGAAGGACACCTGCAGGCAGGGGTGAGGTCTTCAGAGAACATCTGCCTGGACAGCCCTCTGAGAACAAGAGCTCTTACTCTGCTGGCCAGAATGAGGGGGAGGGGTGAGGGAGCCAAATTTCTGGGGGTGGCATTCACCACCAGGGGTCTCCCCTTCTCATTCTTCTACCCAAGCACCCAGCAATCCATGCTGTCCAGGTACTGAAAGAATCTGGGTGTGTGTGGGGCAGCCACACTTGATGTCCCCCTGGTCCCTTGCTCACTGCCTCCTTTCCCTCTTTTTCTGCACATTGGTGGAGCGTCCTGCCAGGAGCTGAAGCCATCCCAAGTGAGTCAGGTTAGGGTTAGGGCTAGGCTTTCCCAGGAGTCTGGGCTCTGGCAAGACGGCGGCTGCACACACCTGCACCGACCTGGTCTCCTTCCTACTGCTCTGCCTTTGTCCATCTGTGCCTTGGTGGCTCCAGCCCTCAGCCTGCGTGAGTGACAGCATACACATTCCAGCTACCAGGTATGCGGGCTTATCCCTTGCATTGACCCTGCTCACGGTAACGCTGGGAGATGCAGCTCATGCAGTTCACTCCCACAAGTGATTTCTGTGAACGATTCTGTGCTTTTCCAGGGGGCGGGACAGATCCAAACTGCATTTAGCGCTGTATTTGCTGAGCGGCTGGTGACAGAGTGATTATTATTAACTTTGCTAATTGCTATGTTCTTTATAACTAAAGGCAAATTGCTCCTCATTCTTTAAAGAAAGCTGTTTGTTTGCTTAAACTCAAGTAATATGTCTTCCTCAGTGAGAGAAGATGCTGATGCACAGAAAGAAGGTCCAGAAATCCTCTTAATCTCACCTCCCAGGAAGCTGTTGTCAACAATCTGGTGTTTGTCTTTCCAGACTCGGTGTCTCTGGGCATGTGTAAACATACTTGAAACTAACTTTTTATTGGTGCTTGGTATGTATGCAGGAAGGCACACATAGGGATGGGTAAGTAATAACTGTAAATGTGCCACTAGATGCAGGAAAGCTTGATTTCTGTAACCATGTGGCCTGCTGGAGTCCCAACCCAAACCAGGAAGTGCCACTGTGCTGCAATAACTCACAAACTTCCCTGCCCATCCTGACTTCAGGAACAGAGGTGGCGCAGGCCATGCCTGGTTCGTTTCCCTGCGAACTAGCTCTGTGTACCCTGAGTGTGGTGTAAGCAGAGCCGGTGCTGTTGTGTTACTGTATCCGCACAGAATGGATGATGACCGCTTTCCGGGTCAGCACACACCTCTCCTGCCATCATATCTGGCTGCTTGGCACTCCATTATGAGAAGTGCCGCCTTTTATACTTCCAATTGGAGCAGTTAGCAATTTACTCTGACGAAGGGCTCTGTGTGAGGTGTCCGGGATGGGTGACTTTCTGCCTTTTTCTCCAGGGACAGAGTAGCCAGAATGGGGTGGGAGGGAGGAGGCCTCACAGGGCTGGCTGGAGACGCCTGGGCTGGAGTAAAGGATGCTGGCACGGCTTCAGTCTGCCAGCTGGACCTCATCAAGTGCGGGTGTTAATTACTGGGAGGCCCCTGGTTCTGTGAGCAGGCGGGGGACGCTGGGGCTAACTCGTGAAACAGGGTCACCTTCAAACAGACGCTTTCGGGGGGAAGCAAATTGGAGGAGACTAAGGAGAGGCATAGGACTGGGAGCTGTTGTCCCAGCAGCCTTCCTGAACTCACTGGGGCTCTGGAGACTATGTCTGAGATGCTCATAGGGTCCTGCAAGGCCCTCATGAGGATGTTATGTGTGCCTGAATTCCTAGTTGTAACTGGGGTTAGCTCAGTGCAAGAATACCCAAACGGCATTTAACCCCTTTCCAGAAGTCCTTGGGGTCCCAGGAGTGCCTGCATGTCTTGAAAATATAGACCGTATGAACGGCAGTTCAGAAAGAGACCCTAGATGTGGACAAGCAACTGCCTGCTGGTGCCATGTGGGTGTCCAGCTGGGCAGCAGCACAGTGCCCCCAGCTAAGTGAGCTCGAGATTGCTGGCATAGTAGAGCCAGGTTCTAGGAGAATTGGATGATTTTGTTTTCTCGGTAATTCTTCACCGGGGCTGCTGCTTGGATCTGCTGCAGAAAAATCAATGTGTTCTGAGTCCATAATTTCCCAGGTTGCCTTACTCCAAGTACTTTGTACAGGAAAGGTGACATCTCCAGTCACGTTTGCCCACACAGGTGTGTGTGTGTGTGTGTGCCTGTGTGTGTATGCACACGTGCATACCCGTGCATGTGTGCATGTATGTGTATATACACACCCCATAGACCTTTCCCCCTTCCCCCATGACTCCGCCTCCTAGCACAGATTCATTGGAATTTCACAACCTTTGCATGCTTTTGTGAAAACACTCATTTGTGTTTGTGCCAGGCCGCTAATGGCGGACGCCAAGGTCTGTGAGCCTACCTCTGTTCAGCTCTCGTTATGGCGAGGAATGTGCCGTTAATAATGCATCTATGGAACTCAGCTGTGTGGGAGCCAAGTAATTATCCCACCGTAGCGTTCCCGGCTTCAGTGTCATCACAACTGGGGCTTCATTAAAAGTCCTAACAGAGACGGTGTTGTGTGCTGCGGCCTGTATATATATTTTTTCATTTAAATTATCAGCCTTGCTATGGCTCAGAGGTAATTTGACTTTTTGAAACCGCTGAGCCCCTGTGAATTCCCCTCCCCTTCTCCCTCTCGCTGCTTCACCAGCTGATCAGCCCCAGAAGAACAAAAGGTTTATCTGAAGCTATGAAGCATATATTCACCAGCTTCTGGCGTCTAGATAAAAAAAAAAATCAAAGTACTCCATTGAACATGTTAATACTGAGCAAAATGCACACAGCTAGACACTAAACCTTTACAGGGATTTGGGCATTTGGAAAGTGATACCCACATCAGGTCTTGAGCTGGGTTTCTTAGCCCCGAGTAGAGTAAGCAGCAGAAGCAGAAGAAATGACATCTATGAACTGATCTGAAGAACTGAGAATGGATGGCTTGAGACCGAGCCACCTTTTATCCCGAGTCTTTGGTTGGAAGGGTCATTGATATCGGCAAAGTTGCTGGCAGCCGTGATTCTCCTTGGCTGTGGCCTTTGAGCCTCTGGAATTGGGAATTGGAAGGAAGGGGTTCCATGACTTGGTTTTGTTCCTCTTGATGCTCTGAGGCCCCATTAGCCTTCAACAGAGAAGGGCTGGGAAATCTCAGAAAGAGGATCTAAGTCACTCACTGGTCCTGGCAGCAGTGCTCTCTGGGAGTTCCTGGAAACCATGTTTCTCAGATCCTTAATGTCCGAGGGAGAGCAGCCCCTAGGGAAAATGGGCAGAAATGGTCCGGTCCTATGAGTAGATCCTTCACTGCAAGACAGCTGGTGGGTTCCTGTTTGGCAGTCTCTGCCACCTGTGGCATAGTGGTGGTACTTTCTCTAGACTAGTCTGCCACACACGCTTTCTCGGTTCTAGATCAAGGAAGATATTGAAAAAGTGTAGGATCTGTTTCTGTCCCTAGAAGCTCTTAGAGAGGCCAGAGGGAAAGCGTCTGGGACCATGAGCAGTTCATAACTGAACTTGTGCTAGAGCATACGTTTTATCCCAGAAGACAACTGTGGAGGGATGGGAAGTGAGGAAAGGCCTCAGAATGCTGGGGCACAATTTGCACACCCTTAAGATCACCTTGGATGGCATTTAAGCTAGTTGTGAGGTGGTACACACCCCCGTGCAGGAGGGAGAAGATCTAGTTTGCACCGTCGTGGGGCCCCGTGGGAGCTCTGTGCTCAGCTCAGATGTGTGGAGAGAGTACAGAGTTTCCCCCTTGGACACTGGGTCCAAAAGCTCCAAATAACTGGCCCTTTCTTGGGTTTGTATGTCCTCTAGCAGCTGGGCAGTCCTCTGCCACATGGAACATGTCCAGGGTCTCAGACCCTCTCCCATGAGCTTGGAATCTTTCCTCTCGTGCCTTCTAGCTTGTTCTGCCACCTTTGTGCCTGTGTTATGCTGAGTGAGGAACCTCGGCCAAGGCAAATGCAGACTCTACCCCAAAGGACTCAGTTAGATGGCAGGGGGCAGACACAGAAGTGTTCAGATGGTTGTGAGTGGGTTTGGAAGGGGTAACTGTCCCAGTCTCAAAAGAGAGAAGATAGATACGTGACGTTAGGCAGCAGACAGCCCATGAGGTTTGAAAGGGGATGGACGTTCAAGCTGCCTGGCTACTTGGAGTTCACCAGAAGATTCTGAGAAAGACGTAAGCACATGTTAAAGGTGCTAAAGTGAGCACAATGTTCTTTTAAGTTCTTCTTGCTAGAGGATTTCCGCCTGGAAGCTGATGGATTTGGAGTTTCCCAGGCTACTAAACATTGAGCCTTGCTGGCCACTCCTGTCTGATCAATGGCCTGCAGTTCAGATTGCCTTTTCTGTCCTCTGCACCCGCATGGCCTGCTGTCTACTGACAGTCCTACTGAGTGTGCCTGAGAACACCTCTTCCTTCTTTCTTGCTCGCCCCAGGGCCAAGCTCCTTGCTTCAGCATGGTGGGTCAGTCTCTGATGATTGCTGGACCTCACTGTGCTCCCGTTCTGCTGAGTCCCAGATGCCTGGCACGCCTGCCAACTGTCAGAACAACATGCTTTTGTATCTGCTTCCGCTTGTCTAGAGCACAGGGGCTGGTTCCAGAGCAGGGTCTCCAACTCCAGGAGCGCGGGAGGCTGGGGCTCGAAGAAGAACGCGCGGGAAGCTGAATATTGGTTCGTCTGGTATACACGTTGGGGCTTGGGTGGGAAGCCCATTGTTTCTGAGTCTGGGAAATCTCTCTCTCCTCTCTTTCAAGGTGTGTGCTCAGGCTTATGCGAACCAGTTTGGAATCTGTTTGGCTGTGAAGCCCTTGCAAGGGCCACTGTGCCCCCATCAAAACTGTTCTTGGTGACATTACACCCACCAAGAATGAAGTCACCCCATCTCTAAAGCTAGAGCTGGGGGATTCAGAAAACAAAGTGCCTTGGTATTGACCTCACTGCCTAGGACTCTAGGCAGGATGAAAAATCCAAATCCATGGGGCTCTTGGGGCTGGGACAGCCATGTTGGATGGTCCCAGGCCTGGGTTCACCGTGGTTTCAGATCTGGAAAGAGAGGCAGGAGAAGTGTTTGAATATTGTGCCGTGAAGGGAACAGTCCTGCAGCGCGGCAGTTTTGATATTAGAGCAGACCTCCTAAGAGATCCCCTGGCTCCGAGCTGTGATCCACACGCCACATTCGCAGACAGCTGGTCGCCCAGCGTGGGCTGCGCCTGCCGCTCGGAGCTGGCACACTGGCGGGGACCAGGTAATGCTCTAATTTCCCTCGTGCAGATGCGGCCAGGAATATCTTAATTTATTGGTGTGCTGGCATGCAAGAGGGAATGCTGCCGGCGCAGCCTTGCATAACTATTAGCAAAAGATGGAACTGATCGGGGCTTGACTTCTCCTAAAGTGGGTTTGAAATAATCATCGCCTTTTGTTGTGTTTGGAAGGGCTTGAACAATTCTTAATTATTTAATTATAGATATGCAAGTAATACACTGGGAATGGCCCTGTCATTCCAGGGATACTGAGCAGAGGAAAATGTTTAGTTACCGGAGGGGGAGAAAGAAAGGTAATTAAATCGAAGTGTCGTTTGTATCATGCCACCACACTGTTAGTGACGAGGGAGGGAAGCGGTCTGCTGGGCCTCACCTTGGAAATTTTAAGGTAATAATAACAACATCAACAGTGTCACCACTTTCCTCCAGGTGAGATCTGGACAGCTAGCAAAGCCCTTTCTTTGTCATGCAAATACAGGGTGCAGGTTAGGCCTTTGTGAGGCGGTTGTGAATTTTCCCATTTTGCAGATGAGAAAAATCAATCCTCTGGTCTCACTTAGAGCCTGGTGTTTTTCAGACACTGAAGTGGCCTGCCTTTCCCACTCTGTCCCTGGATGGGGCTGAGTCCCACTGTGCCCCACAGTGACTTGCCTTCTCCTAAGAGCTGGGACAGCCTTGTCAACTTTGGTTTGCCTGCATTGTGTGTCTGACGCCGTGGCATGCTTCTCATGACCGACACCTTGTAATTATCCCGTATAAGCACTCATTGTGTTCATATCATTAATTTTGTTTGGGCTATTACATTTGATAGATACATTAAGCATTATATAGTTCTCTTTATACATGAAATTGAACTGCCTTTGAACAGTCAGCCAGCTAATTGCTGGTAATTTGTGTTGCTAACGAGAGGCAGAATAGTGGTATAACATTAGACTCAACAGTCAGTTAACAAGCCTGCCCGTTCAGATTGCAAAGCATGCTCTCTCTGGCAGAGGCGAGCTGCATCCCACACACGGACAGACTTTGAAATGGCTGTGACTGAGAAACCTGTTTGCACACCCACCAAGGCCTTGCAACAGTGACTGCTGCATAGGAGTCGTGGGGAGGCGGGGCGACTACAGGACCATTGGGATGATGAGGATGGCTTTCTATGCATCCCGATGCTCTCACCCTGCTTATGTTATGTTTCAAGTGCCCATCTACGTGTGACCACAGAATCCTGCGTGGTTCTTCTTTGACTGCTCAGTTTCTTCTAGGGCCTGCCCAAGTCTCTTTTGCTAAAGGTCATTTGGATAATGGTGGATTTGCCACTGTCATTGATCCTGGGGTTCTGCGAGCATTTCTTATTCCTTTGCCTTGGGAAAGCCTTGGCTGGTGCTCAGTGAAGACTGAGGAAGATGTGCTCAGACACAAGAGGAAATGAGGGGTTGTGGTCCAGCAGCCCGGCGAATGAATGAAGTACCCTTCTAGACTGGCAGAGATCCACAGAGTGTGCTGTTAGCTGGGGCTGAATTGTATCTCCCTCGGGTTCTCAGTGGAAATTCCAACCCTAGTACCACAGGATGTGAGCGCTTGGAAAGGGTACCTACAGAGGAGATGGCATGGATGGCACCCTAGTGCAGTCACAGAGACTTGGACGCACAGAGGTCATGGGGGTAAGCATAGCAGAGGACAGACCCTGGGGAGGACACAATGCCACCTCCAAGCCAAGGAGAGGTTCAGGAGAAGCGTAACCCTGATGACACCTCGACCGTGGCCGTTTGCCTCCAGGACTGTGTCCAGACACCTTCCTGTTCTGTGCTACTGTGTTAGGGCCATGCTGGTAGATGCACATGACCCTCCCTACAGCTCCATCTCAGTGGCTGGGGAGGTCTGCTGCTGGATCTGGTGGGCAGTCCCCAAAATCCTAAGCTCAGCAGCCACCCCTAAAACTTGGCAAAGATGCAGACTTAGGTGGCAGAGGGTGGGGGAGTATTCCATGAGAGCTGCACAGGTTCTGTCCTGTACACCCACACTCACTTATAAGGGACATAGGAAGGATCTGCTTTGTCACTAGAAGTGACTTTCACGGAGGTCTCCTACTCTGATGTACTGACTGTCTCGGCTCCCATTTCCAAGGAGTGCCCCTTTTCTTCACTGTGCATGGAGGTGTTGTTGCCTATGAACCCACATTTAAGAGAGGGACACCTTAAGTCTTTGGGACAACTCCTGTGGTTATCAGAGCCCATCCTAGCCACATCTCTTGCTTATGTCTGCGGCCAGCTTATCCATTAGCACCCAGGGTTG
>LOJH01043255.1:0-14031 GCA_001685095.1 Ellobius talpinus
ACTGGGAGTGGGCGTGGCTTGCCTCTTAAAGAGTCAAAAACCATAACAAAAGCAACTTAATTTTTAGAAGCAATTCCAAATATATGAACAACTTTATTCAATATATATTTTAATCATGCCATTAATTCAAATTGCAAAAATATGAGAATATACATGTGATTTCTTTTTAAAAGTCAGTGTATTCATTTGATGAAGTGTTACACAGTCATTAAAAAGTGATTATGAGTAAATTTGGAAAAAGCTCATAATTTACTGTTAAAGTGAAAGATACATACATTCTGTAGTTAATCTCTGTCCCTGAGGAGAAAATTTCACCTCCAGCTTGTAAACAAGCATTCCTACATTTGCATTTAAAATATTTTTTCTCCCATTAAGATACTGAAAGGATATTGTCTAGGCAGGAAAGATGGCTCAGTGGGTAAAAATACTTGTCTGCTGCCAAGCCTAATGAGCTGGGTTCTAACCCAAGGACCCACATAGTAGATAGAGATAACTAACTCCACAAGGTTATCCCCTGACTTCCACATGTGTGCCATGATTCATACACCTAAATGAAATATTTTTAAAAGAAAATATGTCTGTATTAGTTTTACTTAGTTTTAAGATACTCTATAAAATAGATGCAATGTATCCATATTAGTTTACTTAGTACTTATTAGTATTTGTATGATTCAATGACAATTGGAGTAGAAAGTAATATGTAAGAAGGTAAAAATCTTGTCTTACTGTGCTGCAGTTTCCAAGGATTTTAGGGCTTTTATACAGATCATTGCTCTTTTTGCTGTAGAAAATGCAGAAGACTATTTATTGAACTGCCAAAGGGATTTTACTTCAATAACACTTGACCCATTAAGTCATGAGTAATAAAGTCTGGGGATGTTTTGTATTAATGTCCACCAGGGTTAGCACCTCAAGCTATGTGTCATTAACTGGCTGGTCCCTTTGTTTGAGCAGCCCAAGCCAGAAGTGAAGGCCATTGCTTTACAGCGTACTCAGCCTGCTGCTTGCTCGGAACCCATTCTACCACTAAGCTATACTTACCACCGTGTTTTTGTAGTAAGACTACAAGGTCTTATTATGTCTCAGATATCCTAGCACTCAAATGTAGCCGAGGATGAACTCAGTTTTACGGCCATTGTCCTGCCTCAGCTTCCCAAATGCTAGGATTATAGGTGTGTATGACTGTATCCAAATCGTACAAGGTTTTCCCCCTTTTCTTTTTATGCTGTTGATGATCAAACCCAAATTCTTGAAGGGAGGAGTCCTCACTGAAGTGTTGCAATTGTCTTTCAGGAAACAAGAGGAGATGGAGATTCTGCCCTGCTGAGATATCAAAGCCCATTGATTACCTTAGCTCTCCTACTGTTTTTTACCTCTGAATAAAGTAATTTGATCACACACACACACAGAGAGAAAGAGAGAGAGAAACAAAACTGAAGTAAAAAACAACTGAAAGGTAACTCCATCTATAACATACTTCCTTAGTCTCATTGCCTCCAGTGACTTGAGTTTGATACACACAAATGTCTATTTCTATTTAGTGTGGTGGCTTACAGCATAGCATTCAAGGCTGAAGTAGAAGAATCTCCTTAAGTTTGAGTTCAGTCTGGGTTATGTAACTAGTATCAAACCATCAGTGGCTACATAGAAAGGTCTTCTCTCACAAAATATATTCCCTTACTGGAACAGTATGTGAAAAAGCATGCATGTATTATCGAGAAATTTGTTAATTCTCAATCACTTTAAATATTGCTTCCTCACTACATTTCCAACTAAAATAGTATGGTGAGAAATATATCAGTTGTCTCCCTGCCATGTGACTGCAACAAAAACACTTTTCTTAATATGTAAAAAGTGTGTCAAGTTGACATTATTAAAACCATAAAAATGTGTAAAAATAGCCATGAAAATACAAAACTAAGAGCTCCATCACTACTTTGTACTTGAATTTTATTGTCTTATTTCTTCCCAGTGGGGTATGCTTTTAAATATCAGGGTAATATGAACCTGGATTTCAAAAGCAATATTTATTATTATGCTCTAAGAATAGACTCTTCTCCGAAAGCAGTCATCATCTCTCAATAGTTCCTCAGCTAGAGGTGGGTCTTCTCAATTTTGCTTTAGTGCATGTCTTGTGCAGACAACAATAGCAGCTGTGAGTTCATGTTTGCAATGGCCATGCCGTGTCCAGAAGACAGATTTCGCAGCCCTCCTCCTTTAGCTCTTACATTCTTTCCACCCCCCTTTTGTGATGTTTCCTGAGCCTGTGTTGTGGTGGTTGATATAGATGTGCTGTTTAGAACCAAACACTCTGTAACAGGTTTTATCTTTTGGGTCACCAGCAAGTTCCCAAATCATGACACACAGACTTAATAGTTTCAAATGCTCAGCCTTAGTTCAGCTCTTATTTCAATGTGTTCTCTTTATCTACATTTTGTCTCGGGACTTTCAACATTTCATTCTTTCTGTATATATTACTTTCCTGCTGTCTCCATGTCTGGTTGGTGGGCTACCTGGCTTCTGGGCCAGAGTGGGTCCACCTCTTTCTCTCCATTTTCTTTTTCTTCTTCTTCCTCTTGTTTTTGATTTCTCCTCCTACTTATCCTGCCTGCCAACCCCACCTATCATCTCCTGCCTAGATATTGATTGTTCAGCTTTTTATTAGACCAATCAGATGCCTTAGGCAGACAAGGTGAAACAGCAACATCTTTTCATGATTAAACAAATGTAGCATAAACGAATGCAACACATCTTCATACAATTAAAGTAATATTCCACAACATAAACAAATGTAACACATCTTTACATAGTTAAATATTCTACAACAGTACTCAAAGTTACATATTTTCATCACTTTGGCCAGTAATTCCTCTCTGCATTAACCAATGATCATTGCAAAGATAAATTCCTTTGAGGACTTTTGACCAAAAAGCCAATAAGAAAAGGGTTGGGTATCCCATGCCACTGTTGCATAGAGGGCACATCCTGTTTGACAGATCAGTATTACAGCATGCAGCAGTGAGTGACTGATAACACCATTGATGTCTTTTCTTCCCCAGCAGCTTATATTGTACTTTTCATCACTATGAAAGCTAACCAGTAGGAAAGAAGTTTCCCCTGTCTGTTTGGGGTTGATTTCCTTATGTTCTGCAACTAAAATATGCAGTATCTTCAGCAACAGGGTTTTACTATGAAGTTACAGTAACCAAGAGCAATGACAATAGTCTGTGTTGTTTAGAGGGCCTCTGAGGATACCTGACCACAGGAAGGAATCCTATTTCTGGCACAGAGATTTTCTTTTAATAATCTATGGTTTCTGAAAGTATTGTCCATCTATACAAGGTACCTGTGCTCAAATTCTATTTTAAAATTCTATTGTAAATTGTCTTACAACATAGTGTGTTTCTACAGGCTTTTTCAGATACTTTTTAATTTTGGTTAACCCACCTCATCCTCTCCAATCCCACATCCTCCTCCCCCATCTAGTATTTGAAACCACTAACCTTTAGTATTTTCCTCCAACTTATTTAATATCACATGTGTTCTATTATCCCCTCCATCTATTAATGCCCCTTCCCCTCATCATTCTCAAGAGCCTTTTCTGGATTCCTTATCTCTGAAGACACTTTTTTGTAAAAATTAATACAACCAGTAGCCTTTAAGTTACCCGCCCACTTGAGCATGGCCTCCTATACTATATATGCTGATGTAAAGCACGGGTCTGGCCTCTCTTCCGGTGGTGTGATTCAGTTCCTGTTTCCCCTTCATGCAGAGGATTGTGGTTTGTGAGTCTGTCCCTAAATAAATAACCCTTTATTATACTCAGTTCTGAGCTAGTGTGGGATTTCTTTTTAGCATCCTTCTTCAACACTTCAAGTTAAACATTCAGTTTTTGGAAGTAAGGTCTTATGTAATGTAGGCTGGTCTCCAAGTTGCTCTGTGGCTAAGAATGCATTTAAACGCCTCATCCTCCAATCTATGTCTCCCAAATAGTGGGATTATAAGCATAAACCACCCTACCTAACATTCTTAGTATTCAGTAGAGTAGAATAAGCATATGGAGAAACTAGAACTCTCATAGATGGCTAGAAGGAAACAACATAGTACTGTCATTTTGGAAAACAGTAAGATAGTTTATTAAAACATTAAGTGAAACAGAATAACAGAATTTCATTTTAAAATATGTCTTTGTGGTGGTTGATTTCTTATAAACATGACACAAGCTAGAGTTATTTGGGAAGAAAAACTTCAATTAAAAAATGCCCCCATCAGATTTGCCTGTTTTAAAATATATGGTACATTTTCTTGGCTAATGTAGGAAGAGGGCCCGCTTGTTCATCTGGCTGCCTGGCTAGCTTAGCCCTGAAATAACCACACACAGAAACTGCATTAATTAAATCACTGATTGGCCCATTAGCTCTAGCTTCTTATTGGCTAACTCTTATATTAATTTAACTCATTTCTATTAATCTGTGTATCGCCATGTGGCAGTAGCTTACTGGGTAAAATTCCCAGCATCTGTCTCCAGTGGCTTCATGGCATCTCTCTGACTCTGCTTTCTTCCTCCCAGAATTCAGTTCTGTCTTCNTCTATTAATCTGTGTATCGCCATGTGGCAGTAGCTTACTGGGTAAAATTCCCAGCATCTGTCTCCAGTGGCTTCATGGCATCTCTCTGACTCTGCTTTCTTCCTCCCAGAATTCAGTTCTGTCTTCTCTGACTACCTAAGTTCTGCCCTATCAGGCCAAGGCAGTTTATTTATTCATTAACCAATACAAGCAACACACAGAGGGGATGCCTACATCAGGTTAATCATTGATCATTAATATGGGAAGTCAAGGCCTAGCTCACTGTGAGCAGTGTCACCCCTGGGCTGGTGCTCCAGTGTGCTATAATTTAGAAGTCTGAGTAAACCATGAGGACAAGACCAGTAAGAAACATTCCTCCATGACCCCTCCTTCAGTTCCTACCTTGAGGTTCCAGTCCTGTTTGAGTTCCTGTCCTGACTTCCTCTGTGATGGAGTGTGACCTGACAGTTGTAAGCTGAAATAAATGCTTTCTTCCCCAAGTTGCTTTTGGTCTTGCTGTTTATCACAGAAATAGAAAGCAAACAAAGTCAGTTTCTTTGACACAAAATATCTTTGAACTGAATAAAATTAAGAAGCAGCAAAAAGAACTGCCTCTACCTTCCCTCTTTTCTGCCTAAGAACAGAGCATGCTTTACAGCTAATACAACATTTAAGGAACCTACAAACAAAATTTATCCCAGGATCCCAGGCAAGACATAGTGACTTATACCTATAATTCTAGTCCTAGGGGGCCAAGGGCTAAAGGACTGCAAAAAGTTTGAAGCCAGCCTAGGATACATAGTGAGTTTCAGGCCAGCCAGTGCTATGGAATGATGCCCTCTTTAAAATCAAACAAGCCATCACCACTGTCAACAACAAAAAACCCAATACCCAAAACCAAACCAACCAACCAAACAAAAATCTGATCCATTAGGATCTTCCCATGAATTTTCATTGCAACAGGTTTTCACCTTTAGAAACCCAAAATCTTTCCTTTATCCTATCATTTCTTCACAACTCTCTCTCACACACACACACATATACACACCCTGAGTGACTTTGCATTAAAATTCTCCCATGTGATATGCACTGTACATCTAATACTTATTTTTTTCTTGTTAATATGTCTTTTATAATGGCATTTGTTCCAATTTTAATCTTATGAGAATTGAGGAGGAATTCTCTTTCCTCTTTAAAAAATACCTACTGTATGAGGTAGTTATTCTACTTGGAGGCACTTATTCAAGTGAAGTGGAAGTATAAAACCATACAAAGACTTGTATACAAATATTCACAATAACTCTACTTGTAATAATAAAAACTCAAATTACACAAATGTCCATCAGGAGGCAAATAGATCAGCAAATTATAGGATATCCAAAGTTGTCAGTATGAACAAATTTCCACCACAGCAACGAAAGAGTGAATTATTAATATATACCAATTAGTTTTTCAAAATAATTATGCCAAAGGAAAAGTCAGATAATAAAAAGTTCCATTTAATTCTATATATACAAAATTTTATGAAATTCCAATTTATTGGGAACAATAGAAAGATCAGTGAATATTCGCAAGTTAAATGTTTCAGTTGGGGTGGGAGAAAGGAATAAGAAATAAGAAAAAAGCTCAAAGAAACTTAAGGAGGTAGTATGGTCTCTTTCTTCCTTCCTTCCTTCCTTCCTTCCTTCCTTCCTCCCTTCCTCCCTTCTTTTCTCACTTCCTTCCTTCTTTTCTTCCTTCCTTTCTTTTTTCTTTGTTTTATTTTATTGTGTTGTGACACATACTCTCACTATGCAGTCCAGGCTGGTCTTAAACTCATAATCCTCCAGCTCTGCTTTCCCAGTACTGGTTATTACAGGCATGCACCACCACATTCAGAACAAATATGATCAGTTTCCTAAATGTGGTTGCAGTTCCAGCTACATAGACATATACAAAAACAATCAAATTATACTAAAATATGAATATACAGTTTGTTATGTGTGAATTATACTTAAAGACCCTAAACAAAAATAATATTCAACAGAAGAAAATTTGTCAAAAAACTGATCTATAAAGAATGGATGTGTAGCTCAGTGGTAAAGCACTAGCCTAGCATATATATGAAGCCTTGACTTCTATCCTTAGCACTGCAATATATATATATATATATATATAATCTCCTAGAAATTTGCAGAGGACACTCTCCTGACAAATCACAGGTTATTATACATAATACATGGATGTGTATGTGTATATATGTAACATGAGGGCCTCCTTGTTGGGAGTTTCTGTCCTGCCCAGTTCCCACAGCCAGTAAGGTCCCAAATAAAATCACACAGAGGTCTCCATAAGCTATAAACTGGCCGATTAGCTCAGGCTTCGTATTAGCTCTTATAACTTATATTAGCCCTCATGTTAACATATATATGTGATTATTTAATTTTTATGTAAAGAGATATAAAAATCATACAAACTGTTTTTTAAAGAATCACTTAGGGAGACATATAAGGACTAGAAATAGTGGTGGAAGGTCTTCTGAAAGAGAGAGTCACCATTTGACCAGGTCTCTATGAAAATAACAAATCAGAAATTTGGTGAGAGCCAAGGAGATAATTGAGGAAATAAAATATTGGCCTAAATGTAATATAAATTTCTTCTATTTCAGAAAAGAAATATGAGAAAGAACCTAGTATGGTGCTGCACACCTGTGATTCCAGTGACGAGGTGGAGGCAGGATGATTTTGAGTTCAAGGCCAACTGGGATATATATCAAGATCCTGTATATTTTAAAAGTTTGTATCAAAGAAGGAGGAGGAGGAACAGGAAAAGGAGGAGGGGGCAGGAGATAAACAAAAAAATCTTCTAGAATTTACAGTGACAAATCACAGGTTATTATACAAGCCAGAAAAGGTGGTTGTAAAGTGAATGTGAACATAAGAAAATATAAACCAAACTAGAAAGTTGTTCTTAGTGAAATTCTTCTTGTGGCCAATTTACCTAAGCATGCATTAATATATAAATTTAAACCCAATTGAAACATTTTCTAGTTTACTTAGAGATTGGGGCCAGAGGGGAAAAGAGAGAGAACAGAGGTGTAAGATAGCTAGAAATCAAGTAAATAAAGATTAGAAGCCTGGGGATTTGCCATCTCTGACTTAATGTACCAGGAAGAAGATATTTTAAATGAGTTAGGATTATTGCATCTGCTGTCCTCCTTCAAGTAAATGAATAATCCTATTGAATGCATCTTCTCAGAGGCAGTTTTGGAACTGCTGATTCTATCTAAATCTTTTTAGAGACTCCTGGTAAATGAGCTCCAGATGATTTGATGAACCTGAGCTCTGGGTTTTGTTTTAATGACCTTCATGTAAACAGTATGACAGGATTCCATCAAAATGTCCTGACATGGCAAATGGCAAGCATTTGCAAACATACAAGTTTGAAACAAGCAAGAAAATGACAAGAAAAACAAAAAATACCAGAAAAGATGAGGGGAGCTGGAAAGAACCAAAGTATTGAGGACAGCAGACAACAAATAAGTTGGATTTATAAAGGCAGACACTTGGAATAAGTGGAACTCATAATATTTACTGATGAAACCAGATTCATAAAGATGCTATTATTAATTGAATATAGGAAAATTAATAAGGATTATTCACGTTAAAATTTATATGTATGAAGAATGAAGTTCAGGAAACAGCAACAATAAAAGTGTAGCATTATAAAGTAACATGCTTCTATTGCTAGAGCATAGAATATATGCTAGAGGTGAAGAATCTAACCAGGAGATAGACATTGTCTTAACAAAATTCACTTAGATATAGATACTCCTCGAGATTATCTATAAGCAGAGAGATTAACAGGAAAAGATAAACAAATATTTAATACTACTATATCTCATGTATACATGTGTCCATGCATAAGCCCAACTCTTTCCTCAAAAAAGAATAAAAAAGTTTATTATAAAGTCACATATTAGGAATCCTGGCCAAGAAACACAGATTTGCATGACCCTAAAGAACCACATTCTAAAATTGTAATAGTTTAATGAAGTTTGACCAGTCATTGAACAAAAGATAGTCTTAAAGTATTTTTCTTTACATGAATGGGAACATCAGGTAACAGATTACAACAATGTTGAGAAATTTCACCTATAGACTTCAGAAGCTATCTTATGTCCTTGATATCCTTTGGGCTAGTGGAAGCTAGTGGTCTATTAGTGCATTCCTAAAGGATTTACCTAATAGTAATAATCACAAGGATGGATGTTAGGTTGTGCACAGAAGCTAAAGAACCTAAGATACTTTGGCTCTAGACCTGCAATATTTTGAGGCTTGACAAACATGAAAGTTCTATAATCAAGCTTGTAGAATCTTAAATAAGTTTGGCTTTTTTTTTTACTGGAAACTTCAATTCACATGTAGAAGGTACATTTCCAGGTAAAAAGAGTAAATCACAAGCCCTTTTTTCAAGCTTTCATACCCTTATTTTCTGAAACAGAAAGAGAAATTTGAGACCAGTTATGAAGAGATGCTAAGGGTAAGCATATAAACAATAATAAGTTTTGTTATATACATTTGTTGAAGTCTTTATTATTGATAACAATATCTAGTCATTTTCTTGTCCTTTTTCTGAAAGAGAGAGAGGGATGGAGAGATAAAGAGAGAGCAAGTGGAGCCACTCTATGTAGATGTAATTTCTCCTACCAAAGGTAATCTGTTTTCTGAGTTTCTCCTGTTGTGATAGTATCTTCTCAAACTAATCATTTCAAGAGTTATCCATGGTGGCACAGGTCTGTAATCCATAGCAGTTGAGAGGCTGACCAAGGAATGTAGAGAGTTCAAGGTAAGCATTGGCTGCACAGTCAGTCCCATACTGGTCTTAGCTTATAGAGATCTGAAACTAGATCCCCTCCCCCAAAATTGAGCTCAAAATAATCATTACACCAAAAAGGCATATTTTAGGTTGCCATATTAGTCCCTTACAGTCATTGTGAGTTGGGATAGTCTGGTCTTTTACACTGAAATACAAATAAGAGATAATATACAATCTAAGTTGTTAATAAAAATTCAAAATGGAAGTGCTTGTACAGGAACCCCTGGAAACTTGCCTGCAGTGGTGGCTATGTAACTCAAAGATAATTCAGCAGAAAATAAAATTAGATCAAAACTGAAAGGGCTGCTTGCTGTTTTTCATAGAACCTAGAATATTTATAAGTAAACCATGCCTATGACATATTCAACTTGGCAGTTTTGTCCTTTGTTCTTTAATTGTGGGTAAATAAAATTTCAAAAATGACAGTAGGAAAAGTAATAGAGCATGGATTTGTCTGTTCCCAGGGACTCTTTCCATGGAAGTTATTCCCTCCCTGACTCAATAGAAGTCAAGCCACTATTCTAATCATTCAAAGAGTAATGAATAAAGTGGTCATTACCACTAGAAATCAATAAGTTTTGAAAAATTCAGCAGTTGGTGAGTCTTGGCTGGCTGCTTAAGTAAATGATGTTAATGATTTCTGTGCCAGTCTGGATAGCAATGTGTCCAAATGAATAAAATATCCATGATTACATAGGAAACCAATTACACTGAAACATAGTAAAGTGTTAAAATTTTACAGTAAAGTAATATAGGTTATTTTAATTAGTAACTTAAATAGCAAGGTCTAGAATTGGGGATTTTCATTAATTTTGAAGCATCACATTGATTATAACAGGATTTTATAACACAGCTATATAATAGTTAATGCCTGAGATTTTTGCTGGTGACAAGGTTACAGGTGATATACAGTAGTTTGTTTTCTATGCTTATAATCAAGACATCAATTTCAGTCAAGTTAATGGAATCAATAAGTATTTTTTTAATTTACTATTAAAGACAGGATCCTTATTCCTTGGCATCCCAAGTTCTATAAACATGTAGCAACATCATACCCAGTTGACATTTTTTTCTTTTTAAGAACACAGTTTCTGGGGGCTGGAGAGATGGCTCAGTGGTTAAGAGCACTGGCTGCTGTTCCAGAGGTCCTGAGTTCAATTCCCAGCAACTACATGGTGGCTCACAGCCATCTATAGTGAGATCTGGGTGCCCTCTTCTGGCATGCAGGAATACATGAGGCAGAATGTTGTATACATAATAAATAAGTAAATCTAAAAAAAAAGAAAAGAAAAAAAGGACGCAGTTTCTGAGGTTAGATAGATGGCTCAGTGGGTTATGAGCGCTTGCTACTCTTGCAGAGGACCAGGGTTCCCAGAACTCACATCAGGTGGCTGGCAACCCTCTGTAACTCCAGTTCCAGAAAATGTAGTACCATCCTTTGACTACTGCAGGCATGCACACATGCACAGAATTAAAAGTAAAGTATCTTCATACATACACACACACACGCACACACACACATACACTCACATACACACACAAAACTGAAGGATTTCTAAAAGCATAGGTGCTCTGCACTTACAATAAGAGCTGTTAGCTTCAAAATTCAATTCCAAACATGGAAGCAATTGAAATTAGTGAGAGAAATAAATGTAAAAGAAAAAAAGGGCTGGAAAGATGGCTGAGGAGGGTAAGCCATTTGTCACTAGATAGACCTGACAGCCTGTGTTTGATCCCCAAAACTCACACAGTCAAAGGAGAGAACCAACTCTTACAGACTTTTGAACATACTAAATAAATACTAAATAAATAAATACGTGTAAAAATATGTTGAAAATGAGTTTTATTGATGCTCATCTTCATCTACCTAAACTGTCCTAAGAACTTGAAGAAAAGAATCCTGTACTCTTTCCAGAGCAGCAAATTTAGAATGGTATATTGAGCAAGCTTATATACTGTATTACAATTTTATTTTTTTTAAATATTTTTTGAGACAGAATCTAGCTATTAAGCCTAGGCTGGCCTTGAACTTTTGCTACTTATGCCATCATCCTTAGTGCTGGGATTGCCACCAGGGATTCTTCATCTTTGGGTGATGTTTTTCAGGCTCTCACTCAAAAGGAAAACATACAAAGTAGATATAATTTCAGTTCTGCTTATCAGTTGTCATAGTAGGCCCCATTTACATAGTTGGTCATATTGCAGGGTCAAATGCAACAAGGAGCACAACACAGATTCACCTGGAATTTCTTGTTTGTTTTGAGACAAAGTCTCCCTCTGTATCCTATTTTGTCTCAGCTTCCTGTGTGCTGGGATGCAGGCATCACACCTTCTTTACTACTTAGGATTTCTGAGTAGAATTTCAAAGACTGGAATACTTACAATGGTATGAACTGGGTTAACCAGAGATGCTGAAGCATCCCCAGATTAGCAGCTGCTCGCTATGGCTGTGCATGGAGAAAAGCAGTGTTAAGGGATACTTTCTAGCTGAGAGCTGAGAGCTGAAGCTATGGAGAATGGCAGGTGTAGTACTGTGGAGGTGACCAAGGCCACGACCTCAGCTTAGTATTAGGTGGGGCTAGGGACAGGAGGATGTTAACAGTGATTGAATAAACACGTGAACTTTCTTTACTGTCCTTCAGTCCCTTGTTGGTCCTCACTCCCATGGACCAAATCGACCACAACTTTAAAGGCAAGGGTACCAAAACTATGTATCTTAAGGGGGTCACAGCAGAACAGAGAAGGATGCAAAATGCGTGTGGAAGAGGAAGAAATGGAGGCCAGCATTTGCCTTCAGCCCTTTTAGATGGTGCTTTTACAAAAACAGGTTGAGGAAATTGAAGCTAGTTATCTGGCTTATAATTCAAATCCTTCTTTAAATGGATGCTTTTAAGGAAGGTCCTGTTTGCCTCAAGTTCCATATTGATCAAACTGTGTAGATAACCATTTGTTTATCATGCCATTTTCCTTTGCCTTTGTGGTCCCAGCCAGTGGGGATGCCTGGAGCTGTAATCTCTAAAGTGAAGCTGATTTGAACTTAATTGCTAATCTACTCAAGGAGGGCATTGCCTGGCTTTAAAAACAATTCTTGTTTTTCAAATTGTGTCTTCAAATATTGAAAGTTCAGGGCATGATTTAAAGAAGACTGGACTTAAATTTGCCTAGGGCCACATGATTCAGATGGTATTCTGACTCTTGTCTTTTGAGGTGAAGCAAAAGCAAACACGTTTATAAATGTCAGACAAGGCCCTTCTAGGCCCTCTAGGGACTATTGATATAGACAGCCAGAGCCAGCATTTAACAAATTATCCAAGGGGCTTGATTCAATATCATCGCTGACCTGGAATCTGGGAAAGAATTGGTGCTGATGTGTTTGGAAAGTTTTAAACTTCCCTCAATATTCTGCCCTGCACATAGGAACTTCTCTTAAAGGGGCAGCAGATCTTGGGATTTGAGGCTAAAAACTTGTTCTTGAACCATAAAACAACTGGGATTAAGGACCCCCTTTCTCATCACTCTCCACTCAATTCTTCACTCTCCACCCAAGTCACTTGTCATTTGTTAAGGAACTCAATCACATTTGTGCTTTATGTTCTTGGGAGATGTTTCTGAGTTCTTTCATTTGATCCACATATATCATATCCACATATATCATACGGGACTCCTTTACACTATAGGGCATATTTCAAAGTGTTTTTCTTATTGTTTTCTATTTTTCCCAGCCCAGTCATAACTGTCAAGGTAGACTAAAGACCAATTTCACTCCTGCTGGCTACCATGCAGATCAAATAAAGGTGCATAAAATATTAATACTACTAATAATAAATCATTCAAAAAACTTCTAGGGATGTGGGACTGGAGAGATAATAGCTCAGTTGGTAAGGAGCTTGCCACACATGTATGAAGATATGAGCTTTATCCCAGGACCCACATAAGAAGTCAAACACAAGGGTGGGCATACCTCGTGATGACAGAGCTAGAGAGGAGAGAGAGGCGGACTGGGCAGCTGGCCTAGCTGAAAATCAAGTCCCAAGTCCTACTAAGTGATGCTGCCTCAAGAAACAAGATAGGCTGCTCTGCTTAGGAACAACACCAGAGGTTGTCCCTGGCCTACACACATATGTGCAAGTGAACCTGCATACACATATATACTCACATGCACAGAAACACAAAAATATGAGTTTAAGCAGACTAACTTAGGTGTCTTGGTTTGCTTTCCATTACTGTGATAAAAAACAAAAACAACAACAACAAAAAATAAACAGGACCAAAGGCAACTTGGAGAAGAAATGGATAATCTATCCCAACACTTAGGGAAGTCAGGGCAGAAGCTCAAGGCAGGAACCTGGAGGCAGAAACTGAAACAGATATTTTGGAGAAATGCTGCTTACTGGCTTGATCCCCATGACTCGCTCAGGGTGGCACTACCTGCACAGACTGGATCCTCCCATAACCATCATAAATCAAGAAAATGCCCCCATATACTTTCCCACAGGCCAATCTGATAGAGGCATTCTGTCAAATAAAGTCTTTCTAGATGACCCTAACTCATGTTTTTAAAAATGTTTAAAGATCTCTGTCGGCAGTAGGCAGGCAGGCCCACGGAG
>LOJH01043259.1:0-14031 GCA_001685095.1 Ellobius talpinus
CCCTCTTCTGGCATGCAAGCATACATGGAAGGAATATTGTATACATAATAAATAGATAAATCTTTAAAAAATAAAATAAAGGTGTATACAGCTGGGATTAAAGGCATGTACCGCCAGGTTCTATGGCAACTAGTGTGGCTGTTGGGATTAAAGTGTGTGTTGTTGCTGAGCAGTGGAACTGTTTTACTTTCTAATCCTCAGACAAGCTTTATTTATTAAAATACAAATGAAACGCCACTGCATCCCACTATTCCCTATTAAGTTTCTCTCTCTCTGCCTTGTGGTTGTTGTCTCAACATTCAAGCTCTCAGCTATTTCTCCTGCACCATGCTTGCCTGCTGCCATGCTTCCTAAAACAAAAACACATGCTTGTGAGAGCTGGACCTCAGTGGTAGAGTATTTGACTAACACATACAATGTCATGGGCTGGATTCCCAACATCACAAGAAACAAAAGAAACACCAAAAGCCAAGTTTGATGCCTTCCACCAAGAACCCCCAGTGGCCACGAAGGGCTGGGACTCAGGTCAGTCTCATTGTCCTTCCTGTCCTCCATTGTGCTCTTTAGCCTTTCTCTTAGACCTGGAACATCTGCTTGCAGGACCCCCACTCCCCCCACCGCATTCCCTTTCAGCCTGTCCACCTAGGCCATCTCCATTCCTGTACTCACAGACCCGCCAAAAGCACTCTCTACTAGGAACCCCACAGCCACCACACTTGCCTAGGATCCAAAGAGGACATTAGCAATGAAAAAGTGGAACAGGAACCCAACAGACATAGACACCAAGAAACATCTCAAGTGTAACTCCAGATGCTTAGACCAAAGCACAAAACCACAGACATGAACGAGCCATGACAATATGCCTCCACCAGAGGCCATAACCTTCTTGCAGTAGACCTAGAGAAATGCAAAACAGCTGAAGCATAAGACAAGAATAGCATACTTTAAAATTTCAAGTATGAATACGTTCAAGAACCTTGTAGTAGTTTGAATGAGAATAGCTCCCATAGATTCTATATTTGAATATTTTGTTCAGAAAGGAGGTATGACCTTACTGAAGAAGTGACTCATTGGGGTGAACTTTGAGGTTTTAAAAGCCTATGCAAGGCCCATCCTTGCTCTCTCTGCTCCAGATTGTGAATCGAATGTAAGCTCTCAGCTTCTCCTCCAGTGCCACGTTCACCTGTCTACCACCATGATCATGTATTCACCCTTTGAATCTGTAAGCAAGCCCTCAATTAAATGCAGTGAAAATACAGGGATGGACAACTAACACTAAAGGCCATTTGTAAGCCAAACGGAAACTTACTACTGTAACTTCCTAAAATATACACATATAGGAAAGAAATCTAAATAGACTCACCTGTAGACCGAGACTGCTTGTTCATTTCCCAGCTGCCCAGACCCAAATAATAACACAGAAAGAATATTCATTACAAGACTATTTGGCTTATTAGCTCAGGCTTCTTATTAACTAACTTAAATTACCTCTTAAACTAATTCATTTCTATTAATCTGTGAATCACCACGAGGTTGTGCTTACCAGTAAGGTTCTGGCTGGTGGCTGGCATCTTTCTCCTTCGGCAGCTACGTGGCATCTCTTTGAGTCTGCCTACTCTCTATATATCTTTTCTAGCTTGGATATATTCTGCCCTGCCATAGGCTAACGTGACTTTATTAACAAGTGGTAATAAAACATATTCACAGCATACAGAGGAGAATCTCACATCAGTCACCAAATAGTACAAAAGAAAATGCCCCAACTAGACATCTTATGCTACCTTGGAAAACCTCCAGTGCCAGGAATGGTTATATTGGCCAAAGGCTGCCTATGGAAACTCACAAACATCACAGGCCATTGTCAAGGCTTTTGGTTACTGTCCACAACCAGATGATAAGGCCCTACTGCTGAAGATATAGCTTACATCAAACACAAAGAGGTTGAGCTGGTACCTAACTAGAAGTGTTACCCCTACTGGCCACCATTCACAGTATTGGAAGGTATTCTGCACTCTACCAAAAAGAAAGGTAATTATCAGTATAATAAAGCTGCAAACCCTGTGACTTACAACAGTGACCTGCCTGTGAGATATCCTGGTACAATAGTGGCACAAATGTTATGAGAGTAACCAAACAATTTCTAATTGGTTTTAAGACTCGCCCTGTGAGATGGAACCCTTATACATGACTCGGCTAAAGTGGCCAAGAACCTGAAAGTAGATAGATCATCGACCTAGGGGAAAACCTAATACTATTCTGCTTAAGGAAAATAACAATAAAATGACTAATACTGCTGTATCCAGTGCCTCCCTCAGCCCACATCAGAGAATGGGAATCAGTAAATGGGAATTTACACAGAGACCCACAACTGGAAAACTGGCAGAAAGTGGGAGGCTTTAGAGCACAGAGTCCTAAATGGAATGTCCTCATCAAAGCCCTCCCCTTAAGGTTCAGGAAGCAATGTGGAAGAGAAGAAGGAAGGATTGTAAGAGCCAGAGGTGATGATAACTCCAAGCAAACAGTGTCTTCCCAACACAGCAGAACAAAAGAACATGTGACCCACAGGGACAGAGGAGGCGTGCCCAAGACCTGTACAGGTTTAAGCCGGACAAAGTCCAGCACTGAGATGGGGTAGGGGACACAGGTTCCCATACCTAACTAAGAAGTTATCTGCTGTTAATACCACTAGCAAAGGAAAAATCTGTTTTTTGTTTTGTTTTTTTTTCCCAATGGAGTCTCTCTGGATACATTAAGCACATTTCCATGCAGGCCTTATGCCCAGGAGTAGTTGGACAGCACAAAACAAACTTGATGGGGATTTTAAAGTCTTTTTTTTTGCCTCATTTGTTTCGTTTAGGCATTTTTTGGTCTTATTTGTGTTTTGTTTATTTACTTTTATTTCCATTTTTGTGTTTGTGTATTTGTTTCAGTTTTGTTTGGTTTTTTTTAAAACAGAGAGAAAAAACCATGAAGCTGGTTATATAGGGTTGTGGGGAGAATCAGAGAAGAATTAGGTGAGAGAGGAAACAATGATCAAAATATATTATATGAAAATATTTTTCCAAAAAAAAGGAAGAAAAGAAAAGAAAAACAAGTTTGACCTTATAATAAGGGACTACAGATTCCTTCCTGATGGTCTAGAGCTGGGAGAGTCTTCAGCGGGTTGGGACTGCTCACTGAGGCTCACTGGCAAAACTACGTGGCAGGATCTCAAACCATTTAATTTCACAAACACCCACACACTATTATAGAGGAAAAATTTAAAGTAAAAAAAAAGGAGCCTAGATAATTGCCATACATGTTTCTACAAACTTGAAATGGTAACAACTTGCCTGTAAACACCTCCCTTGAAGAATCAGTCAATAGAATGTACAACACATAGCAAAAGAAACCATTAGCCCACAAAGCCTTTAAAGAGACCATAATTTCTTGTGAACCCATGACAAGCCCTAAGACTGGGATGGAAAAAGTGACATACATTTTACTTTATGTGTTTTTCTCTTCGTTCACTTATTTAGAGTGCAATAGACCAAACCCAGGGCTCCACACATGCTTGGCAAGTGTTCTGCCACTGAGCTACATTTCCAATCCAAACCGACAACTTTCTAAAGGGGTAGGACAGAGTAAATGTCTGTGAAAGAGAAATGACCTCTGGCCTTGGCTGTCTTATCTGCACAATGAAGACATTGTTCTTGACTTAGGTTTCCATATTGACCTATGTGGTGAGCACAAGGTCTTCTCTTGTCACCTTGCCTTCCTTTAACTAGAACATCTCTGCTTTCATTGGTTTATGTTGGGTGGCCATGGAAAGAAAGTGTCTGTCTTAGGGTTTCTGTTGCTGTGAAGAGACACTATGACCACAGCAGCTCTAATAAAAGGAAGCATGTAATTGTGGGTGGCTTACCGTTTCAGAGGCTTAGTCTCTAATCTGTAATCCCCTATAAAATCAAAATCAAAAAACAGATCACAGACTTTCAACATACAATGGCATAGGATATAAATTACCATTCCAAAACATAGGAAAGGGAGCACAGTGAGGAAATACTGGACCAAAGAAAGACTGAAAAACAGCTGGGCAGTCTCTAAAATCTGCATCTCCATGTCTGATATCAAAACATTCTTCAGATTTCCAACTCCTTTCAGTTTTGTTGCTGAAACACATTTTTTTCCTCTTTGACTGATTCCATTCCCTATTAGCAGCTCTCCTCAGCAGGCATCCCACAGCTCTGGCATCTCCAACACCTTGGGGTCTCCAAGGAAATCCAGGCTCAACTTCACAGCTTTACACACAATGGCCTCTCTAGGTCTCCATTCAGGGACACCTTGACACATGCCTGCCCCCAGTGGCTTTCCTTAGTCACAGAGGAGGTTCCATAACCCATGCACTCTGTCCTTGACTATAAAGCCAAAACTACCTGGCCAAAGTCGCCAAGATCTACTGCTTGCTGGGGCTGGAACATGGCCCCCTTGTTCAATTATATCTTCATCAGCTTTCTATTTTCCATGGTTTCATTTATTACCTAAGTTTGGCGTTCTGGAACTTGATATTTAGACCAGCTTGGTCTCAGATTCAGAGATCCACCTGCCTTTACCTTCAAAGTGCTGGAATTAAAGGTACACACTGCCACACTCAGCTCTAATTCCTTTACACAAGTTGAAACCTTAGCTGGTATCTTGCCCTGAGGTCACTACTTTTTTTATTGACATTTCTTAATGTTTATCTCCTCTAAAACAGGACTTAGCTCCATTCCACTTCTTGACAAACTGTACATTTTGTATTTTTCCTTGCTCAGCTTGTTCCTGTTTGCTATAGATCTTCATTAGAGTTAACACTAATAACCACATGACAGACTAGATACCAGATTTCCTCTGCCAACTGAATTAATCCAAATCTCTTTGTTTTAGCCTCAGGCAGATTCTTCAGACAAGGGCAAAAAGCAGCCATATCCTTCACCAAAATATCACAAATGATCTCTAAGCAATTTACTAAAATTCTTCTCCCCTGAAGCCTCTTGATAAATTCCCCCACAGTTCATCAAATCATACTCAGCACCACTGTCTTTCATGTTCCTACTAGTATGGCTCATTAAGCAGTGCTCAAAACATTACACTGCTTTCCTAACCCAAACTCCCAAAGTCCAAATTCCTCCAAACAAAAGCATGGTCAGGCCTATCACAACAATATCAGAGTCCCTGGTACCAACTTGTGTCTTAGTTATAGTTTCTATTGCTGTTAAAAAAATGCCATGACCACAGTAACTCTTATAAAGGAAAGCATTTAATTGTAGGTGGGTTACAGTTTCAGAGGTTTAGTTTATTACCATCATGGTAGGAAGCATGGCAGCATCCAGGAAGGCATGATGCTGGTGAAGGAGCTGAGATTTCTTTATCTTGATCGGCAGGTAATAGGAAGTGAACTGAGTCTTTAATGAATGTAGCTTGAGCATAGGAGATCTCAAAGCCCACCCTTAGAGTGACATACTTCCTCCAACAAAGTCATACTTACTCCACCAAGGCTACACCTCCTATGAGCTTCTTATCACCTCCTATGAGCTTATGGGGGCCATATACATTTAAACTACCACAGAGTCATTTGAGGAAAAAATTGCAGAGTACAAGAGGTAAAAACAGCAACAAAAAACAAAACAAAACAAAAATGATGGGTTTCATGCCTACTTCCCCTCAGAACACCAAAATTCTGGAAATTACTTTAACATGTCCCTGACTTGTTTTTTTTTTATTATTTTTAAAAGAGGGTCTCATATAGTGTAGGCTGACCTCAAACTTACGAGGTAGCCAAAGCTGGCCTTGAATGCCTGTTCCTCCTCCCTTCATCTCCCAAGTGCTAGGATTGTAGGTTATGCACCTGACTTATAAAACACTCAAGACTCAAGGATGTGAAACCACAATTCCTGCTCATAATAAGATCACCAGCATAAGATAAGCACACTGTGTGGGGGGTGGGAGAGAGAGATGAAATCACACAGATAAAATCAGTGCTAGCACAATGGTTGTTGATCAAACGTTTGGAGGGATGACCTTGAAAGTTGTTTGTAGAAAATGACTTTAGAGTTAGTGTTGAGTGAGAAACAGGTGCTTCCTGAGTGTAAAAGGAGGCAGAGAAGGCACTGGAGGCAAAAGGATGAGAGTGAAGATAGTTATGGAGGCCTTGTGGGGAGCTGGGAGAACTGCAGCCCTACATATGCATATACAGGAGGAGTGGCCAGAAGGGGGTAAGAGCGATGCTTAGGGAGGGACAAGATGAATAGATCAGAGGAGTACCCTTCAAAGCCCCAGCTTTCCTGAGTGCCACTGGACGAATGTAAGAGTTTGCAAAAACATAACCATTGGAACAATAAGCTTGTTTAATCATCGACCACCATACCTTCCTTCTACTATTTTGTAACTGAACAGGGTCAGATGAAGGACAACTGTGTTGCTAAGACAGTGGGCAGGGCCTCACCAGAGCCTACAAATGCCAGTTAGCACTCACTGGCTCTACCCAGTATTTGGGAGACTGGCTCAGGACTCTTACCTGTTCAAGCCAAGCCAGGGCCAGGACTTTCCCCTAGGTCTAGAGAATGGCTGTAGGCTGCCTGACCAGGTACCTTTCAGCATCAGGACTTTCTGGTGACCTATTAGCTGCTCCTCTGAGAGAAGTTCATCCTGGCTTGAAAATCCAGAGTCAGTTTTCCCCAAGACAGGGAAGGGACTGGGTGGGCCCAGAGTGGTAGATCCCTGGCCATCCAGTGGCTCACGTTGTCCCCGACTAAAGGTAGCTAGGAGATACTGGACCTCAAAATTAGTGTCAGCAAAGTGGGAAAGATCACTGTGCTCTGTTGGATTTGGAGGAACAGAGTATCTCAGCAATGACCAAAACGAATCCATATGTTCAGAATGTGTTTCAATTTTTAAAATTACGTTCATTTATTTATTTATCATATGTATATGCACTCATGTGTATATGGTGACCACACAAATGCGTGCATGACATGTGGAGGTCAAAAGACAACTTGTGGGAGTTAGTCTCTCCTTCTGTTATGTAGATCCCAGGAATCAAACTTAGGTCATCAGGCTTTACCCACTGAGCCGTCTTGCTGGCCCACAGAACTTTTAATCCAGAAAAGAACACTAAGCTACTCTCCTGGAAAAGGGATGCTCAAAGTCAATCTAACTTGCCCTGGAAAGCTAATGAGCCTTGATGTACTTTGTGTCTAAGTACTCTGAAACAAATGTTTGCTGCTGCGCAGACTTCAGAGTGATATAATGCATGACCAGATCTGCACTGGAAAAAAAAAGACCACTTTGGCTGTTGAAATCAGGTATGGGAAGGGAGAGGCTGTCTTGGGGAGACAGTCCAGAAGCTATTAGGGTATCCTAGAAGAGCAGGAGATAGGGAAAGAACAGCAGCTACTGAGACGTGATTTGGAGTCAGAATCAGCTGATCTTGCAGACAATGAAAAACAGCCACTGGTAGTTGGTACAGGCCAGCAGCATATAATGAAGAGGTGGAGGCAGGAGGATTAACAGTTCAAGGCCATCCTGGGCCACAGCTCTACAACTCTGCTGCCAGGGTCAGTCAGAGAAGCCCCCAGGGTCCATGCAGTTCTTGGTGAGTTACCCAGCACAATCATTGATCCAGGTGTCCCAGCACCAGTCCCCAGGCCAAGGGTGGAAGCTCAAGGAAGTAGTGCCCAAAGATATGACTGTCTGGACTCATCCCACCCTTTAATGATGTGTGTTCCCATCAGAGTTTTGGAAACAGATAATGAGAGAAGACTCCTCCCTCCCCTGCCCAAAAGATATGGGCACTGGAGAGGTGGCTCAACATTTTAGATCACTTATTGCTCTTGCAGAGGACCCAAGTTTGGTTCCCAGCATACACCCAAGGCAGCTCAGAACGGCCTGTAACTCAAGTTCCAAAGAATCGGGTGGCCTCTTCTGGCCTCTGTGACTCTGCATGTATGCGATGCACATAAACTTATCCAAGCACATGCACAGAAACATATTAATATTTTTTAGAGACAGGTTCTCTCTGTGTAGCTCTGACTGCCCTGGAACTTGCTATGTAGATCAAGCTGTCCTTAGACTCATAGAGATCCGTCTGCCTCTGCTCCTGAGATTAAAGGTGGGCACCACTATACCCAGTTACAATTAAAAAAAAAAAGAAGAAGAAGAAAGAACAACAATAAATCAGAATGTAGCTCAGAAGTGGAGCACCTGGTTAGCACGTGCAAGGACCTGGCTCCACTCCCGGTGCCAACACTACTGCTAATGACAGCAACAATAAATGTTAAGGGGAGCCAGTAAGTATGGCACTAAAACAGAGGTTTGTACCTTCAAAGTCCACTAGACTCCCCTGGGACACTGTTTTTTATTTTATTTTTAGCTTCTTCCTCTGGGTAAGGCCCAGGCCAAATCTCTTATCAACTACATCTGAATTGCTGTCTGTGGTACCCAGTTTGGGTGTTTGAAGGAAGCCAAAGTGGAGAACCATTTACATTCAGTAAATTTACATTTGATAAACAGAGGGAGGGGGGTGGTATCTAATGAGATAGGACCAAACAGTGCTTTGTGGTTATGGTGTAAAATCGGTGGAGAAGCTGGAGGAGAAGCAAGTTCAAGCAGAAAACAATGAGTTTGGTTTGGAAAACTGCGACTTCTGTGAAAGGGTCAGATGTCCTAGAGGTGGTGGCTGAGAGTGGGACCCAGGGGGAGCTAAGAATCCTAAGACTCGGGCATGGGAAGAGGCAGCTGCTCTTTGAAAGAGGAAATCTTTGAACAGATGTTATGGGGAATGAAATGGCCAGTCTGTTCATGTTGTGACAGGATGTTGTCATCCACAAAGTTTATCCTTGGGAACTGCACAATCAAGTTGCAAAAGTAGAAAAGAAAAAAAAACCTTCATGATGACTTTCTGGCTTTCTGCTAGGTGGCACTCATAGCCATGCTGGGCTGAGTGGCTATTCAGACTGTGGGTTGGAGGTTGGACCTTCTAGAGGATGGAGAAGCCAGCACCTAAGAACTGATGCTTCAGTTGCTAGGAATGAAGGGGTAGATGAGACTGCTCTGTTTCAGCTATAATACAAACTCTGGGTTTGTATTTGAATTTGACTAGCAAACATTCGTTTTAGTTGGTTGTGTGCTGTCACATACTGGTTTACCAAAGCAGATGGTGAAGTTTATAGGGATTCTGCCAGTGACAGTTTTTATTAAAATTAAATTATACAGCGTTGGCAAGATGGCTCAGCAAGACAGACAACTTGAGCTCCACCTCCAGGACCCACAGGGTGGAAGGAGAGAACCACTTCCCACAGGTTGTCTTCTGACCTCCACACACATCCTGTGGTATGAACACACACACACACACACACAAATAAATGTAAGAAAAATTAAAGCATGCAAACAAATATATTAAACACATTTTATTTAAAATAAAGGTACTAAATACTAATTTGTTATCTCCTCCCACTTTAGTGCTGGGAATTGAACCAAAGGCCTTGGGCTTGCCAAGCCTATATTCTACGACTGAACTGCACCCCAACCCACTTCCTTTTTTTCCTGTGTTCTGGCTTCATTTGCTGCCTGACCCATATGGTAGAAACTATCACTTGCAAGCTCTTGAGTTCCTATGTTCTGAACACAAACATTTCACACTGATGTGATTTCTCAGTGTGAGTCCAGAACCCCAGTAAATGTTAAGACATTTACTTTGGATTTGGTCAAGGTTTCTTTTATAAATACAGATGAGGTGATTGGAGAGATAGCTCAATGGTTAAGAGCACCGGCTACTCTTCCAGAAGACCTGGGTTCAATTCCCAGCATCCCAAGCAGTTCACAGTTGTCCGTAACTCCAATTCCAGGGAATCTGACACCCTCACACAGGCGAACATGCTGGCAAACACCAATGCACATAAAATAAGATAAAACACAGATGAGGGCAGAGAAAAGAGAGCAAAAACAGAAGTCTACATCTCTTACTTCTGTTTGTGCTCAGAGTTTACTAAATACTCTGTCAAAAGAAAAGTTGGTTTTAAAGGGGCTGTCTCTGTTGGTAGAGTGAGTGCCCAGCATGCCCCAAGGCCTGGACTCAATCCCCAGGGAAGCATAAACTGGGTATGGGGCTCATACCTATAATTTCATGGGAAGTAAAGACAGGAGGATCAGGAGTTCCCCAACTATGTAGGAAATGTGAAACCAGCCTGGGCTGTGTGAGACTCTGCCTCAAAACAATACTCTATATGTGTATTATATATGTGCATGCGCATATGCATGCAGCTGCCTCTTGAGACCAGTCCCATAAAGCACTATGGGAGATCTTAGTGCTCTGGCTTTACCATATAACAAAGCCAGCATATCACCTGTCTGTGCCAGCTCTGCAGAGAGGAAAGGCTCTTGAGGGTGTTAGCCTAAGAGGCAACCTGTAATTTGTAATGGCCTAGCTGTTTATCATGGTAGGTGGCTTGGATTTAATCTAAGACTGTTTTCTGTGAATAACTGCATCTCTCCCATTGCTCACCGTTCACCATGTCTACAACTGTTAGATCTCAAACATGCTTAGGCCAGCTGGTTCAGGGCTTGGGTGACTTCTAAGTTCATTAACTTCTCTCTGGTCTGCCCATGGTAAGAAGGGGAGCTCAGCACATATCTATCAACTTGAGTAGGAGCTAGGACTGAGTTTAGGATGATTTACTATTTTCTATTAGGAGCTGTGCACATCTGAGGGCAGACTGTAGAGAATCCGAATTCCAGATGCACTTGGCCATCCCATGGCTCTGACATTGAGCCTCATAGACCATCCTTGATGTCTTCTAAGTGAAAAAGTTTTCAGTGTCTGAATTGTGTGTGAAACCCTACAGCACCCATTCATGGGCAACATTCAGATTTGATACAGTATAAACTATATCATGATTATCATTTACTCAAAGACATTTTTAAGTTGATTTTACTTATGTTTCTTCGTTTATGTGTAGGTATGCCTGTGTGTATGGGTGAGCAGTGTGGAGGTCAGAAGACAGACAACTTGTTGAAGCTGACTCTCTCCTTCAACCACATGATTCCTGAAGACTGAATTCAATTTGCCAGACCTGGCTGCAAGCCCCTATTCCTACTAAGCTCTGGATGGCCCAAGAAATAGTTTCCAAGAATTTTCTTAGAACAAGGAAGGACTGTCAAAGGACTATCAGGCTTGTTCTGAGCCTGAGCTTTAATTCCAGGAGGCTGGTGACTAGCTGTGTTTGATTTAAGGCATAGCTATACTACTAATTTTAGGAAAATAGCAGTTTGCTCCAAGACTATTAAGGCCAAAAACTAACCTTGGATGAGTCAGAAGTCATATTTGAAGTTTTTTTTCTTTTAGAAGATATTCAGACCTGGCATGGTAAGGCACACATGTAATCCTTACATGGGGGAGGCTAAGACAGAAGGACATCGTGTTCTCTGCCAACTGAACTTTTATGGTGTGACTCTGTTCCCCAAAAATAAAGCAAACAAACCAGATAACCAAGTACAAACAATCCTCTACTTACAATAGGGTTAAATCTTGATAAACTCACTGTAAGCTGAAAGCGTTTAAGTGATGGGGAGGTGGCTCAGAGGTTGAGAGTGATCACTGCTCTTCCAGAGTGCATTTTCAGTTCCCAGCATCCATCAGGCAACTCACAGATTGTAATCCCAGCTCCAGGGGATCTGATTCCTTCTTCCAGCTTCTATGGGCTCCTGCACTCAATTGTACAGACATACACAACTAAAAAATAAATCTTAAAAGAAATGCTTTTAATACACATAACCTACCAAGCATCATACTTAGCCATAGACTACTTAAATGTGCTCAGAACACATGTTAGCCTCCAGCTGGGCCAATCATTTAACACAAGGCTTATTTTTAAATAAGCCTGTCTTATATCTTATTAATTACTGTACTGAAAGCACAAGAGAGAACAAACAGGCTGGATGGGTACATTTTGAACCACTGTAAAGTTAAAAACAAAAATTTAAATCAAACCAATCACAAAGAGCTGGGGGAGGGGGCTCACTGGTAAAGCCTTGTCTTGCAAGTTAAAAACTTGAGTTTGAGCCTAAGAACCTATGTATAAACGCCAGGAATGGTATCAGGAAAGAGGTAAGAGTATCCTAAGACTAGCTGGTGAGTCTCTCAACTGTGATGAGATCACTAGTCTCAAGGATGATACCATTTTTGAGAATGACACCTGAAGTTGTCCTTTGGCCACCACACACATGTACACAACCAGCATGCTCACACGTGCACACACACACTAAATCCTAAATGGAATCCAGAAGGGATTTCTATTCAGTACAAACCACACTTTGAACTGTGCAGTTTCTTCTTTTTCTGGGCTCACAGCTTACAGTCCTGTCTCAGGATGCTGGGCAGGGGCAGTGAGCCATAGCTCTTGAGTCAGCCATGCCGTCACTAGGGGAACCAGTATGTGGAACCAGCCGATACTTTACCAGCATGTGTGGCTAAACTCTGGTGGGTGTTCAGCAGATTAGCAAAATAAGAGTGTGCCACTCTCAATGAGTCTCTTTTTAAATAATACTTCTATTCATTCTTTGAGAATCCCGTACAATGTATTTTGAAAATATTCACTCCCACAACTCCTCCATAACCACTCTCTCTACCCTCCCATCCCATCCCACCCAGCTTTGAGAGATTCCTACTTTTCCTCCTCCTCCTTCTCCCCTCAAGTCCCGGTTTTTGTGCCCCCAGCTAAACTTGGGGGCTGAGATTGCCCTGGTGTATGGTGGACTTACTGGGAGTCACATAATTAATGAAAACTGACTCTGTCTTGGTGTAGGTGGTCCCTTTGTCTTTGTGTTGCTTTCATTGGTTAATGAATAAACTGCCTTGGCCTAATAGGGCAGAACTTAGGTAGGCAAAGAAGACAGAACTGAATTCTGGGAGGGAGAAAGCAGAGTCAGGAGACACCATGGACCCACTGCTGGATTAGCCATTAAGAGGCTAGAGCTAATGGGTCAAGTAGTGATTTAATTAATACAATTTCTGTGCGGTTATTTTGGGGCTAAGCTAGCTGGGCGGCCTAGATGAACAAGTGGGCCCTCTCTTTGCAACATTAACTCTTCCAGTAGCCATCAAATGCCAAAGAGTTCCTCAGCTAGTAGTGGGGTTTCATGTTGACCTTCTTCCTCTATGCCTGGATTTTGTCTGGCTTGAGCCACACAGATCTTACACATGATGTCACAACCACTGTGAGTTCTTATGCGACTTCCCTCATTGCATACGGAAAACACTGTGTCCTTGATGTTATTGACCACCTCTTGCTCTGAGAATCTTTCCATTCTCTCTTCTACAAAGACCTCTGAGCATTGGGAAGAGGATATGCATGTCCTAGGGCCGAGCTCTTCACAGTCTCTTATTCTCTGTTTGTTGACCATTGGAGGGTCTCTGTGTTAACTGGCATCTCCAGTGAGAGTTGAGAGATGGTCTGATCTATGAACTGAAACAATCTCACTCTATAGTACAGACTGGCCTTGAGCTTGGGTGACTCTCTGGCTGCCAACTCCTAAATTCTGAGATTACAGATATGAGCCTCCACACCTGGCTAACTGGGGAAGATTGAAAGGGGAGGGCGAGGGGCAGGGGGCTAATGACTAGGAGATCACAATGCTAATCTGAAGAGTGTGACCTTCTAGGGAAGGACTGTGTCACCCAGATGCTTAGACAGAATGTGGTCCAGGAAGCTCCTCAGGAGGTACCACTTTCCATTGAGTTTAGATCAGCTGGGTGTGGTGGCACATGCCTTTGATCTCCTGTACTCTGAAGGCAGAGACAGATACACCTCTGTGAGTTCAAGTCCAGCCTGGTTTACATGTGGAGTTCCAGGCCAGTCAGGGTGACAGAGACCTGACTAGAAGAGAGAGGTAGGAGGACCTGTAGTGATACGGGAGACCAGGCCTGCTTTTCGTCCCGCCCGGCTCCCGCATGGCTAGCTTATTCCCCAAAATAATTACACGGAAACTGTATTTGTTTAAGCACTGCCTGGCCCATTA
>LOJH01043261.1:0-14030 GCA_001685095.1 Ellobius talpinus
TGCGGGAGCCGGGTGGGATGAAAGCAGGCCCGCCCCCCATATCACTACAGACAGATGACCCTCCTCCATCATAATATAGTTAAATGTCAGCCTGCAACCTGTAAACTAATGTCAATAGGGCAACTGGGGTTTTTTGAGAGGTTTTTGCAGGATATGGTTCTAAAGGTGAAAATAGCAATGGGGAGAGTTTCAGAAAATGAGACAAAATGACTACCATATGGACATGGAGTTATCAGAACACAACACAAGTGATCAGAAATAATAAGTAGGAGCAGCCGAGACAAGTCAGCATGATAATTAGGATCTAATGGCAAAAGGAGAGACTGTTTAGTAGAATGAAGGGTTGAGGCAGGATATATAAGAACACCACAAAGCTTCTAATAGGTAAAATTAGGACATCCACATGAACACTTGATGCAGGTCCAGCTCAACTTTAATTCCGATTTTCTACTAACTAGCTTTGTCATCTTAAGCAAATGAAATGCCCTATTTGTTCCCAAGTTCTGATCTGCTAAATTTATATTGCAGAAAGTGGATGTGAGGAGGGTAAAACATACAAAGAAGAGGCAAGTCTGTAAATTTTTCAACAATCAAAGAAGATAACTTAAAATGTGGACTAGAGAAAGGTTCTTGTAAAAAAAATTATCAAAAGTGTATTAGTGCAACCATCAATTTGCCTAGCAACACACTCCACATAGAATAGACTCTCTGAAGAGTTATTCCCTGGATGGATGGGTGAATGGATGGATATATGGAAGGATGCATGGATGGATGGATAACTGATTGAGTGATAAAAACTTTAAAATGCCCAAAGAAAACATTTATTTAGAATATGTACTCAGAGATATTCAGGAATCCTAAGTATAATATTCCATGGAATATCAATTGATTTAAAAAGCTAGGCAATCTTCACTGAGAGACAAGAAGCAGAAAATCACATATAAACTTTCCACCTGTCTACTGATACTGTGTTCTTGCTGCAACCCTCACTCTACATAGAAACTACTGTCCTGAATTCTATCAACAGACACATGTACTTAGTATTCTTATTGATTTTTGCTTTTTGTTTTATAATATGTTGTACAATCTAAGAGATCAAATGTGAACTCATTTGTTTAAATTTTGATCCAGCTACTCTGTGCTCAACAAAGAAATTAACTTTTATTTAAGATGATTAATCTTTTATTCTAATTTTTTCATTATATGTCCTTCTATTAATTCATTTGATGATGGGAATCTGGGTAGTTTTCTGTTTGGGACTATGACTAATGACTGGGTGAATATTCTAGGATAGTTGTTGGAGATCCAGCCTCAGCTCAGGTTCAGTTCCTGAGGTGGAGAAGGGAAGTCTGTGCAATGAAAATTTCTGGCCACAAAGTGGATTGCACTCAAGTGACCCCAAGTAGCTCAAGTCATCTTTATTTATACATAAGCAGAGTTTTTCTTATTGGCTCCTATTTTTGACTTTTAAAAAACACATCATCTTTTAAGGAATACATTGAAATCATTCTGAAACCCCACATTGTTTCCCTTTCTGCTTCCCCAAGTACACTTTCCCACCTCCATACAACTTTATTCTAGACATACAGTTCAGCATTTTTTTCAGTTAACTATATAATATTTATATTGAGTCAGACACATCCTGCTCTCACAGCCCTTATGTCACCTGGCAGCTGCTTGCAGTTACAAAGTTTAAAAGTAGTAGATGTGGGTACAATGTTTTAAGGACAATATTTAAACCCAAACAATTCTTTCATGTCTGAAAGATGTGCTTTTATAGAGTCCTCTTTTCTACAGGAGGGTCACATATCTCAATCTCTCTGTAAAAGAAAGACTCTGATAAGGCACCCTTTTCTTATTCCAGTATGCCATCCTTATTCCACAAATATAAGTTCCTGTGTATGGTAAAAGATGAAACTATCCAGCGTATATTTTACATTATATTTTCCCATTGGATTATAATAGATATTATCATTGATTCTTTCTGCTTTATATCCAGGGAATTTACTCTCAAAAACTGACACTGTGTGTGTTCCTGAGGCCTTTTCCCTATCCTGTGCATGCATGTCCTACTCTCCTTCAAGACCTGTGAGACCTGGGTAATGATCCAAGTGCTGGTTTCTCATATGTCTGACTGTCTTTACTGAGTCAGAAAAGTCCCAGGTGCGGTTTTTTCTGTGTTGTTGTTGCTGCCTGTGACCAGTCCCTGTTTCCTCGGGGAAAGAGGGGAGAAGACGTGACATCAATGGCACAGACTCCAGGATATTTGCCTACAGAAGCTCTTCAGAATGGGGTTTTATGGGGTTAGGGAAATTAAGTTGCTGCATGAACACTGGGACTCGTCATAAAACAAGAGAACCTTCCAACAATCCTAGAGAGCATATCCAGGTAAAAGTAACCAGTTGCTCTCAGGAAGAGCTAGGGAATCCACACGAGGACAAGGACTGAAGGGAAAGGGAAAGTAGTTTTTGTGGATAGAGTGTGCTGCCTATTGTGAGGGACTTTCACAGTTTGCTAAGTCACAGTCCTATGCTCACACTGTGCCTCCAAGTGAAAAGGACCTAGTAGAGGTTCCTTTATTGGTTCTACCTCTTGAGTGGTCAGCCCTTATGGGAAGTTACCAGAACAAGCAATGTTAAGATAGAGAGTTGCTAGCCAGGAAGACAAAGATGAGAAAGAAAAGAAAATGTAGGGATATGAAAGTGCCAACTCACCAAGGAAGGACTTAGAAAATGAAAATAGAGTCAATTCAGCAAAAACAACCAAAGGGAGCAAACTCAAGATGCCACCAAAGAGTCAGGATGGGGACAGCATCCAGAGCAGTAAGCAAGAAAGAAAAGTGCCCCCAAAAGTGTAAAGAGAACCCCAAAAGAAAGCAAAAGGAAAAGATCCATCTACATCGGGTGCCATTTGTAATTTTTGTGGTCTTGTTGCTGCTGCCTGCGTGCAGTCCCCATTTCCTGAGGTGCGGGGGGTAAGAAGATGCAAAGTCCATGGACAGACTCCAGGAGATTCCTATACAAAAGCTCTTTATTGAAAACAGGTTGGGGGTTTTAATAGGGTTAACGAAATTAAGCTGATGTAGGAACATTTCTGGTTGGTGCCTTTGAAACTGGCAGTCACTTATGTGTTGTGATTGATAGCAGCACACATCATTAGTTACCATGGTTTTGGTCCACTGACAGGTTGTCTTGGCCAGTTTTGCTTAGTCATTTTAAGTTTGCATGTGCTTGCTTGTGTTTGCACAAGCAATAGCCATGCTTCACCCATGCTTAGGGGTTTTAGTTAGTAATTTCTGATAAAGTGATTTGAGAAGCTTTAGGCCCCTGTTGAATCTTAGGAGAAATATTCTAGAAAGAACATAATTTCCAGGGATATTACAAGAAAGACCGACAAAATAAAACTAAAAACCACCTAAAGAATCACCAATATAATGAGAGAGAAAAAGGCAACAGGCTGTACAAATTTTTCAAATTTCTACAATGTGAAGTGTACGACATGTTCTTGTCAAGTGAGAGTCCATTTCCACAAATGTCTTGCCATGAGGAAGCCCATTGGACAGGTAGACATATGGTAATCTGAGACTATAATGCATGGCTCCCAACAGGTTGTAGATAGGTAGATATATTTTCATAAACACATACTTATCTAGTTGTTGGGTCATATGCAAGTCACATAGTCAGTGACTCACATATTTAGCTTCAGTAAACACCATCACTGACCTAAAGTAACTGATCGATCTGATTATCCCACTAACAATGTGATGTGGGAAGTTCTTCTGTATACATGTTGCTTTTATTGGTAAATGAATAAAGAAGCTACTTTGTCCAGTGACAGGTCAGAGTAGAGCTAGGTGGGAAAACTATACTGAATGCTGGGAGAAAGACGGTGGAGTCAGTGGGATACCATGTAGCAGCCACAGGAGATAGATGTGCAGGAACCTGGCCAGTAAACCACGAACCTTGTGGTAAAATATAAAATAATGGAAATTGGTTAATTTAAGGGGCAAGAGCTAGCTAATAAGAAGCTAGAGCTAATAGGCCAAGCAGTGATTTAATTAACACTGCTTCTGTGTGTTTATTTTGATTCTGGGTAGCAGGGAATGAAAAAGCAGCCTCTGCCAACAGAATTGGTGCCCAATGTGGGACACAAACCTACAACCCTGGGATTAAAAGTCCCATGCTCTACTTGGATTTAGTTGGCCAGGTTGGTGCCAGTTGTTGACAAAGGGTTCTGTCCCACCTAGTCCTGCAGCCATTTAGTCACAAAGAAACACACAGAGGCCTACACATTAATTATAAACTGGTTGGGCTTCAGCTCAGGATTTTTATTAACTCTTACATTAACACATAACTTGTCTGTGTTATCCACATGACTTGGTACCTGTTATCAGTGAGGCATTCTCATCTTGCATCCTCTGTGTCTGGGTGACAACTGCAGACTGAGACTTTACTCTTCCCAGAATTCTCCTCTTCTGGTTTCTCCGCCTATACTTCCTGCTCAACTATTGGCCAATCAGTGTTTTATTAAACCAATACAAGTGACATATTTACAGGGTACAAGACCATTATCCCACAGCAACAGTGCATGGGTATTTTTTATTGTACCACCATATTTTCAGCTTGGATATTTGGCTTTTGTTGTTGTTGCTAATCAGCCACTTTCTATTTCTAACTACAAATAAAATTATCCTGTTTTTTGACCATAAGGTTTTTCATTTTCACAAATATCAAAAAAGTTGTTATTTATAAGTTGGATGATCTCTCTATTGTTCTTATTCAGCTGAAGATGTCCTTATGTACATAACTAATGGTTAGTAATATTCTTCTTCCACATTGTCATGTAGTGGGAACACTTTGCATGCTGTCTTTTGGGGCTGCAGAGGTAGGTCAGTCATTTTGAGAACATCCTGCTCTTCCAGATGATCTGATTGATTTCTTAGCATACATGTTTGGTGGTTCGTAGTAGCCTGTAACATCAGTTTTAGAATTTCTGATGCTCTCTTTTTGCCTGCATGCATATGGAATACACACACACACACACACAAACACACACCACTTTGAAATCATCTTTTGGTGAACAAAATACTTGATTTTAATCATAATTCAATCTATATTTCTTCTCAGATATTTGTTTGGTTGTTCAAAATTCCTTGCCTACTCCCAGTATTCTCTTGTGATTTTTAAGTCTTTATCTTTTTCCTTTACGTTTAGGACAATAACCTGTGATTTTGAGGCCCTTGGATGGAACCAAAGGAACTTTAAAGCATAAATTTAATGTTGTTTCTTTAGTGGTTCCATATCCCCAGCAATAGAGAACATATTTCCATTTCTTTCTAAATTTTATTCATAGCAGTAAGTTTCTATTTCTTTATGAAATAGCCCCTTTCTCTTGCTTGGAGGAAGGTTTTCTTGAATCTGCTATACAACAAAGAACAGAGGAAGTTGGGCTGCATACTCATTTAGTCAATAGTTCAGTTATTTCCACTTCTGTGAACAGGGAAAGAGATCCAACTCCTAGAACAGAGAATGCAGATAGACATATTAACACAAATAGAAAAAGGAATGGAGATGAATCACCTCCTATGACACTCTGAACACACACGAAAACAGAAAACCCCTTGAACCTGGTGGTCATCCCAGAGTTTTTCAGGCCAATTTTCTATCAAGAAAGTCTATAACACTTGCAAATGAGTTTTGTTTTCTTTATGAGTGAGGAATTTTCATGACTTTAAAGTCTTTATCTGATGAATACTGCCAATCAGTGTCATATCCATCTAAAATTTAATATCATTTTGTTTGTTTGTTTTGTTTTGAACTCTTTGGTCCCAGTTAAGATAATCACATGTCTCAGACACTGTAAGTTCATACAAACAATGAAAGAGGTAGCAAATATTCAGGAATTATATCCCCTACTGTTTTTCAAGGTATGTGAAAATTAACACTATGTTGTATGTCTGAGACATGAGAATCATTTGAAAAAGGATACGCTTGATTTCTATAGTAAAATCTATAGTTTTCAATAAGCCTAATGTAGAGCAATTGTTGAGAGTTAAACTTCTGTAACTTTAACATTCTTGGATTGTAATCTAAATTAAAGTTTCATGCAAATGATTACAATTACATTTGTCAAATTTGATTTTAAAAATGTTCCTTTTTTCTCCCTGGAAACATACAGCTTTGTCATCTTCTTATGTATCATTCAGTATAAAGTGTTTGTTCTTATAGCTGTGGAAAACAATAGGTGAATATTTTCACAAAGAATGTTGATTGTGCCATTAGTTTTTTCTTTTAATCAATGCAAATGGGGTTGTCATCTGGAAAGAATGGCTCTCAGTTCTGAAAAATTTCATCAGATTTGCCTGTATGCAAGACTGAGGGGGAATATTCTCAGTTAATGATTGATATGGAATGTTCAGTCCATTCTAGACAGTGCTACTCCTATGCAGGTGTCCTGGTATATATATGGAAGCAGCTATAGAAAGTAAGCAAGAAAGCAACACTCCTAAATATTGTCTTTTTCAGTTCTGCTATGTGTGTGTTTTGAGTTCCTGCCCGGACCTCTTTTAATTATGGACTGTAAGATGTATGGTGAAATGAGACATTAACTACCAACTTTGCTTTCAGTCACTGTGTTTACCATAGTGATCAAAATCTAAGACAATGGCCAAGGTTGCATTGCTTTCAGAGGTGAGAATTGTTTGGGTTTATTGGTTCTTTTTAAGGGCTGATATGAGTGGCAGTCATTTAATCACCTTATATCTCAATTTCCTCTGAGTAAAATGGAGTTAAGAAAGAACCAATTCATTATTACCTATACTGAGGGTAATTAAAGAACTAGTTAGTTATTCCCTTAATTACATCAATCACAGAATTAGGTGAAAGAAACATGTATGTGTTAGAAACTCCTCTGCTTAAATATGTTATACTTCTGTACTGTACTATCTGCCTTGGGTTATATTTTGTCCTGAATCTGGAAATTTTAACTAAATTTGACATGAGATAAAAGCTTAATGAAGACTCCTGCTTTAATGTCAGAAAAACTCATCCTCTGTTTTCTAAAGACATCCTATCCCTACCTACTTTTATAGATTCCTCCTAACTTTAGGCTGTTCTTCCTCAGTGGATGTACTATACTTGAACACATAAAAATAATTTATTTTCTAAAATATTTTATGTGATACATTTGGTATTCTTTCCTCAAAGTCAAAAGCTTTGTGTTAGAAAAAAATGGACATTTGCTAAAGTACTAGTGGAAGAAAAAGAGGAATAAGTGACCACAGCCTTGGCCTCTGGCCTTTCTTCATGTCAGCTCATCCTGTTCCAAAACTCAGAACACCAAGAAAAAAAGGGGCAATAATCCTTCCTTCCTCTCTTCCCATCGTCACTCCTCTATGGCCCCAATCTCTGATATATCTGAATCTAAACATTCTAAAAAAATGTTTTTTTGTGAAATAAATGTCAGGTAGTTACTATAATACAAAGATCACAAGGAGTGCTCAAACTTCTTGCTAACAATGGTGACATGATATGAAACTCTAGTTTTATGTCACTACTAGAATACAAACATTGGCATACAAGAACCCTTGTAAATATTTAGTTCTTACTTATGTCAGTACTGTGTGAATGTGTGTAGGCAGGCAGGCATGTGTGTGTATCTGTGTTTGTGTGTGTGTGGTTCTATGTGATGAAATCCCATGAACAGATGCATGTAGTCACCATTTTAATAAAGAGGACTCTATTCCTGCTCAAGCATTAAAGGAAAAAAAAACTGTTCCATGCTGCCCCTTTCTTTGGCTTCCATAGTACAAGCTCACATTAGCCTGTAGGATAAAGTTCAAACTTTTAAGCCTCATAGTCAAGGCCCTTCAAAGAAGAATTTAGTTTAAGAGAAACACCAAGCTATTTATTTGTTCATGATTTAAGTGTAGGTAGTACTGATGTTATTTCAAAGAGTCATGTGTAAATGTAAGTTCCTGCTACATCAACTCATGCTGTAGAGAAATTTTGGTATACTATTTGTGGACATCTCCAATCTCTCCAGTACTCATTGTATCTGTGAAACTGACATTTCAAAATATCATATAAAAACTTCAAAAATAATGATTGGTCCATTACTTTTATACTCATTTATTTCAATTCTAATATTTGCATTTAATTGGCAAAATGGTCTCAAAATAGAAGCTACCTTAAATAGAGACATATAATCTGAATTCTCCCAAAGAATTGTTTCAGAGTATTACTTTGGGCATAATATAAAACTTTCTCAACTTTCTCAAATATTAATCACAACCAACTCTGTGGGACATCATCAATGTTTTCTTATTGTATCACTGTATCAGGTGGGACCATAAATAAATATTTATACTCTCTATTGAATAAGAAATTAGATATGGATCACCAAATACTCCTCTGTTTCGGACTTCCAGTATGTTCCAAGTTTGTTTTAGGTTGTAGCCACTTATCTCATCATAGTTCCTACATTCAGAGATCTTACATTAATGACACTTTTATAAAACACATGCAAGACTGTTTTTCAATAGTGCCCAGTTCAATGTTACAAACAAGAAATCTAATTAACCGATGAATGGATGGATGAATCTGAGCTGAATAATTATAGGAAAATGCAGTATTTTTAACAAGATTTCTTTTTATTCCCATAAATTCCAATTTTGAAAGTTCATGAATTAGCTACTTTCATAAAACACTCTGTGGTTTGTAATAGAATGTTGAGGTCAAAGGCTAAATTATCACAGGAACTTTGGAGAATATCAACATTTTAGTATTGTATCAGTGACAAATATTTTGTATTATCTGTTACTTGTTTTAATATACACTGAATCTAAGTCAAGTAGCATGAAAGGAAGCATTACTTTTTAAAACATATATTATCAATTAGCATATACAAGAGACGTTGGGATGCTTTTTCCCATAAGAAGTCCTGGGAGACTTGTACAACCTATAGACAGAAACAGTGCTAAACCAGAAAGTTTACAACTCCTGTGGGGAACTTGCATAGAGAAAATAAACTTCCTATTAGTGGTTTTGAAGCAAGATAGGTTTACTTCCCTGTAAACTCAGTTTGCAACCAACACAGTTTAAGGGAGTGGCTTGGACAATTACATGGGTATTGCTGACAATTTTCATGTACCATGAATTCTATACGTTAATATATAGAGAAATGAGGAAATAATAATTAAGACAGGCCATTTGTTAGAAGTTCATAGTGAATTTTCAAGCATTAGTCAGTGGTCTTTCAATGTCTTAAGACAAATTCTTATGTAATTCAGGCTCCTGTGTGTAGTCTTTGAACTAAAGAGACCAAACAAACAAGAAAAGTATGTATTTACCACCTCTATTCTTCTACTTTTAACATCAGGCCAAGTTTCAAATGCTCTGTCTTATGTATCATATCACAGATCACCACAGTTATTATAGAATATGCTTTAATGGACTGCCTGAGTGCAATTTGTACATTAGTTGCTACTTTTGGACTGGTACATATGCCTATGTGGTACTATATTGATGTTTACAGAAACAGTTTAATTTTTTTTCTATTCTCAACAAACTTGACAGAATCATATTTTTCTAAACACATCTGGCAAGCCTCAATGGTTTGTTTGTTTCTCCTCTTCTTCTCTGAAGAAGATTGTTACTGCCAGGAGCAGACATGTCTCACTGTCATAAACAAAAAGAACCTAGGTCATTAAAATATCTTAAATTCTATATTCTGTAGATTTCTGAAGTGTTTGAAGATGACCTGTATATCTAAAAATATACCTTTGTTTAATTTTGAAAACATACCAAATGAGACTACAAGTTTGATTATAATAGATGACTAATTACTAACCCTGTATTTCCTTATTATTCTTAAGAGCTAAAGAGTTAATAATAGTTTTCAAGAACTAGAAATTTGCACTACAGTTTTAAATGAGGTATACAGGTACAATACCTTAAACAAGAGTAGAAATATATGAACAGTATGCTCTAACAAAATTTGTATACAATATAAAAATGCCCAATCCAATGTAAAACTTTTAAAAGTAGTAGTTGCTTTCTAAAAATAAATTCAACAGTTTACCTTTTTATCTTATAATATCTATATTCTCCCTTTTTCTTTTCAGAGTATATTCAATAATCTACCCTTTTATCCTATCATATATATATATATATATATATATACTTAGCATGATTAATACATGTAGCACAATTAATAAAAATCCAGAGAGAAATTAGAGTTCAACCTAAAGGACAGAAAAGCAAAAAAGGCAACCACTGGCTCTTACCTCTACCTCAGCCAAAAATGGTGCTCCTGCCTCCAGGAAGCTCAGAATGAGACTGGGTCTGCAAGCTATCTCGTCCTATTTTATAGTCCACTGTAGGGCTAGGAATAAAGGCATGTACCACTGGGATTAAAGGCATGTACCACCTGATTATTATGTCAAACTAGTATGGGTACTGAGATTAAAGGTGTATGTCACCATTGTCTGGTATAGAAGACTGACATGTGGGGCTATTTAACTCTTTGATCTTCAGGCAAGCTTAATGTATTAAAATTCAAATGAAGCATCAATACCTTTCCCCTTTTTCTCTAAAATAAAAAAGGCTATAACAAATATAAGAAAACTAAACACAGTAAGTGTAATAACTATATATAATATATACAGGCAACAAATACTTCGACATTGAGTTCATTTGCATTTGACACATTTAGAGAAAATATTCTGTATTTATCCTATCTTGGTTGAGTTCAAAGACTTGCACATAATTTGCTTCCTATCATCACTTTTTTTCTCCATATGATAAGCTATAAGTTTAACTATCTAATCTTTAACTCCCTCAGTGACTCAAGGAGGAAATAATATTAACTGAGTAAGCAGAAAATATGAGCAAGCAAATTCCAAAGAATGTGAGAAATGACAAAAACATTTGATTGCCAGGGCAGTCACCCAAAGTTCCTCTGCAACATTGAAGCATCTATCTTTGACTTTGAGGCCTAACATATCCAATAGACTTTTCTGTGAAGCAAGATATCCTGAAGGACTGCCCCTCTTTGCCTTGACAATGTTTGGTAGTGACATTCTTTTGTGTCCTTCTTGTCCAATTAGGACAGCATTCTGTCAGCTTTCAAAACAAGGACATTTTCTTTCATAGTGGGTTCCCTTTGCCACAAAGAAATCAAACTCCATGTGAAGATTATATGATGTCCATTATCTTCTTTGAAATAGATTGGTGCTGTTAGGAGCAGATATGTCTCCTAACAGCACCAAAAGAAGAACATAGGCTATTAAAACATCTTAAATGATATATTCTATAGAACTATGAAGTGTTTGAAGATGTCTTGTCTATCAAATATATGGCTTTGTTTGACCTTAAAAACATATCTAAGTGTGTGTACATATATGTGTACATATATATGAATATATAGATATAGATACCCACAAAACACATTATACACATAGATTCTTTCCTAAATTGTTTGCTATGAAATATACCTTTCTGTATGTGCCATCTATACATTAGCCACTGTCTAATGTTCTAATCTTATTTTATAGATATATTTTCATTGATGCAAATTGATCATTTCTGGTGCATTTTTACCCAAACATTTTACCCTCTGTATCTGTAGCAATGCATGGCTAACAGGTATTGCTAAATATCTTCAGAATAAAAGAAGTGAGCATAATTAAGGTAGCCAGCATTTAGAAACACATAGCTTTAAGATAGAATAAAATATGTGTTACGCCTCAATTCCCTCATGTAGGTTTATGAAGAACAAATATAATATCAAAATATGGGTAAGTTGGCATATGTAAGTTTTCAATACGTTTTATATTCATTCCCTTTCTCCTTGCCTTAACAGTGAAGTTGCATTGCATAAGACTAACTGTCATCATTGACAGAAAAAAATAAACAGGAACTTGAGAGTATAATAAAAAAGAAGTATGGATTGTCTGTATGTGTGTGTGCATGCACACATACAAAAAGTAAACTATGTATGTATGGGAGAAGAAAGTGATTTTCTGCTTTTTGAAGACAATATTTTCTCTTAGGCATTCTTTCACATATCCAACACAGACTCCGTTTTATCAATTCTGTTTCAAGTATATGTGTCCACTGATATTCAAACCAAACCAGCAATATTTATTCAGAATCCACATCCCGTTCCTGGGTGTGGGGTTTGGGCTGAGACTTTATACCCACCAAGTTCCAAGGACTTGAAGAAGGAAACACAAATTTTCAAGTATTAGAGTGAGGCTGTTTTTCAAGTATGCTTAGGAGAGCAGAGAAATCCAATCTGGATTTCACAGACCATTACATCTATGAGATGCAATTGAGTGTTAGAAAAAGAAAGAGAAAAGGCTCTGCGGTATGTGTGTGGCAAATTCTAGTTTAAATAAAATTGCATTTAACCAGTTTCTCTACTATAGGATTTCTCAAAGCCTATAAAGTGATAATGTGTTTTGTGACTCCTGAGACTTTTGTACTAAATATATATATTTCTATCTTTAGAAACATATTAAGCCATGGGGGCTATGATCCAAAGAATACACATGGGATTGATTATATGTCAGATACACAGAGGCCGAAGATGCAATTTTCTTTCAACTAACAGATTTCTCATATCCATTGAGTAAAACACACAACCACCTCAAATCTCTACATGAATATGTAAACTTAAAATTTTCACTGGTCAAATACAAAGTACTAAACTTAAAATTGCTTAAGAACAGAATGCAATGACTTTTAATAATATGGCTCAGAGAAACTGAGAAGGAACTATAGTCCTGGCAGAAACATAATGCTACTAATGCCCTTAGTCTTAAGACATTCTGTGATTATAATTAAAAAATAGTTTTATATATTTGGATTATTAAATAAATATTAATAATGTTAACAGTTCACTTAATAGTCTCAGTGACCTCTATAATGTTAAAAAGAGGAGACCTGAGAGATAGGAATTGCTAGATCATATTGCCTTGCCAATGCCACTTATTTCTGCATAAACTCCATAAGCCACATTATCTACATGATAAATAACAGTCAGTCTTCTGGGCACAGAACAAGTATGGGAAGGGTATGGAACAGGTCACTTATTACACACAGTTGGTTACTTCATAGATGAAACATAGAAATGAGTGTCTACACAAGTCTTTAGAAAAATTGAGCAATGAAGCACTGGATATGACATCAAAGGCAGCACGTCTGAGTCTTACAAAGTGGGGCTCATACTCTACACATTGCAGAGAACTTTCTCTGAATTGGTGAAATCCCATATTTAAAAACATCCCTACTTTGATGTCTCCCAGCAAGCAGTGAATCTGGGATTTGATAGATCCAGTTATTAAAAGTCCATCCTTCTGAGCAATCTGTTTGCCTGTCTTTCTTGCTGTGCTGGTAATTTTGCAAAAACTGCTGAAACTGCTCTTGCCCTCACAGCACATTATAAACAAAGTAAAGGATGACTGGTGGTTGTCTATCACATTTTAAGAAAATCAGCAAGAACCCTCCCCTTTTCAAATATTCACTACCTTCTCATAGGACACATTCAGAAAGGGAATATGAGGAGAGTTATCATTAAACAGGTAATTGTATGTGCTGGTATTCTCTGTTGATGGTGGCAGAAAAGAGGTGCATACTTTCAAGTTTGTGTTATCTCACCCTGACATAAACTCTGACTGCAGTCTTTGGATTGCCAGTCTAGAGGGAGGAAACTTCATTCAGGGACAGCTCTGGCCTGTGAGATGAAGAAAGAGAGTGGGTAGTGGGGGAAGAATCAGAGACTGATTAAAAAGGGAGAGGCACAGGAAGAGTGAAAGGTATGCATTACAGGTGAAGGATGGAGGAGCAGAGCTAAAATGGAGAGGAAGGGATAAATTAAAACAAGTGAATAAAAGTACAATTCCCTAAAATTAAACCCAATTTCTGGTAATTTGTTGTTAGAAAATAATAACAGATAATCAGATTTTTATTTACATGTATGATGTAGGAGGGTCATCTGTCTATGTGTTACTTTCATTAGTTAATAAA
>LOJH01043262.1:7525-21554 GCA_001685095.1 Ellobius talpinus
GACCTTTGGAAGACGAGGCAATGCTCTTAACCACTGAGCCATCTCTCCAGCCCCATTGCAGTTAATCTTATGCTGGATTTTATGATTTGATTTTATTTGAAAATAAATGCACTTTTGGGTGACATCAGATAAAACCATTGCAGGTAATCTTATGCGGGATTTTATGATTTGATTTTGTTTGAAAATATTTCCTGATGTGAGGAAATCCTAGAGGGATTTTAATTGGAAGAAGAGATTATGTTCCAGTGAATGAAAGAGTATGTTTTGAAGAATGGTGTGGTGAGAAAGAGGAAGGCACTTCAGAGTTGGAGATGATACTGGTGAGAGGTAGCGTCTGGAAGAAAAATAACCATTTTTCAGCTTGGACTGATAGGTTCATAAGACTGATGCTCACACCCTTTCTTCAGGTTATTAAGACTTAATGCTTACACTCCTTCATTGTGAACACTTTACCAAAGTCTAATAAACTCTGGGGACATAAATTTGTCACTATAGGGTAGAAAAAAGTCATCATAGTACACGCTGTAGAGAATGCAAATAATTATAGGAAAGCATCTATCAGGTTATAATAGAAGCTGAGAAGGAATGGTGCCAATCTACAGGTAGTTCATATGTACCAACAAAGATGACTTTACCATTTACTGTATGGTGCCCACTTCAGACCCAAAGAGGGCACTTGTGATTCCCATCATCCTGCTCAGAGGTGAAGATGAGAAGCACCCACAGAAGTGTGTGTATGGGCTCACGAGAGTGGTAGTAAGGACTACACTTGGGTCTCATTGTGGTCAAGCAGTGGTTAAAATAGCTGTCCTAGGTGTCCTAGTCAGTCACTTAATGGAGAGGGAGGCGACCATAGAGGACTTTGTTCCGTGTCAGGGTTGCCAGGGTTTCAGGGTTCTGCTCTTCTGCTAGTGCTGTGTCTCAGTTAAAGAGCAACTTTGATAAATACACACTCACTTTTCACTGCAGTTATGCTAATGTTTATGTTAAATTCTCACTGTATGAGGCTCTAGGTCAAATGAGGGGTTTTAGCATTTATTTTTCTCTTAACCTATCCAGTTATGCTGATTCAATCACTGTGCAGGTGAGATGGGCATTTATGTCCCCTGGACATCTTGTGGTATGTGAGAGATGCTGAATTCTCTGATTTCCTTGTTCTGTTGCAGGTTTCAGCAAGCAGATGGTGGAAATCCTTCACAAACACAATATCCAGTTCAGCAGTTTTGATATCTTCTCAGACGAGGAAGTTCGACAGGGGCTCAAAACATACTCTAATTGGCCCACCTATCCTCAGCTTTATGTTTCTGGAGAGCTCATAGGAGGACTTGACATAATTAAGGTTAGATTCTTTGTAAAGACATCCTGTTTAGAGCACACTTTTCTAAAGTGTTCGTAATAAATTGAGCGCATGTATTTCTTATTGCACCTAAGGATTTACTAATGACAACACAGTTTTTCTGATAGGCATTTGTCAGTATTCTACATTGGGGGTGGTCAGGGTGGTTTATGTTCTAATAATGTCCTCCTTTCAGGAGCTGGAGGCATCAGAAGAGCTAGATACAATTTGTCCCAAAGCTCCCAAGTTAGAGGAGAGGTAAGTACTAGAAAGCTGGCAGCAGTGTGCCCTGAGTCTATAAATCCTGTTACTGCATTGTTCTTTCAGAGTTGACACCAAGCATTTGGTGGTTGTTTCTCAGAGCCTAGTCTTGGAAACTCAGGATGCTCTGATTTGGACTGGAAATGTTTTACCTCAGTTTATTGACTATGAAGAATATATTTGCTATTGCAGAAATGTCACTTTTAGTGGGTCCAGGGCCCTATTTTGTTCCTGTTTTTTTTTTTGTGTGAGCATAGCACCCCTGTGTTTTTGTGTACAGCTGAAGTGCCATGTTCTATCCTTGAGTGTGGTAAGTGTTGAATGGGAAAAGCTAAGGTTCAGAGTGGTTTCTCTAAGCCACAGTAACAAAACTCAGGCAGCCTCTGGAGCTGTGAAATCATCTTGCTTTCTTATGAGGGATCACAGTCTGCTCCATAAGTTTTGTAGAAATGTTGCATTTTGATAGGGAAGGACTCGTGAAGGGGACTCTCTGTAATAAACGTGAATTTATTAATCTACATTTTTATATTAATAATTAGTTAAAAGGAATTATCTTGAAATGCATTAGCCCATCACTGTTAGTTGGAGCTTGAGTTTATAAATTTCTTGCTCTTTCACATTTTGAAAATTTCAACAAATACTTAATAAAAAACCATCATCTATACTTAATTCAGGTACTCTTTAGGAACAGTATTCCATGTATGTCATGCTGGCCCAGCCACTGGTGTGTGATGAGATGGTAGTGATGAGATGGGTCCCTTTTGTGGTCTTATTGTGGCCCATGTTGTCCTTGCCCCTGAGGCTGTGCTGCTCCCAGAGTAGGGCTCTTCATTTCATATCCCTGGATTTGCTGGACACTGTGCTTTTCTCTCTGGCCTATTCTTGCTGCTGTTGCCTTGGCTTCATCAGATCTTTCCTAAAGTACTGCTTCTAACTCTTCAGTGCTTCAGGCACACACAGATGCTGGCTATGGCAGGAGAGAAAGCAGTGTGTGGTATATTTGGGGAAGTAATTTGAAGGGCTCCTATCTAGCAGAATGACATGCATTCTGACAGAAACTTGTGGTGCATGAACTGAGGTGGTTAGATTATTTGCTGAGTTGGCTGAGGTAGGTTTGTCCTGTTGAGGACCTGGAAGTGTGTCATGGTCTGTGTGATCTGTTCACTTGACTGGCCTCAGTTTTATTCTACAAGGAAATTTTAGTCCATGGTGCTTCCACAGCATGAGAGGAGTGAAGAAAAAATGATGTGATCCCTTGTCCCTACACCAATTTTCCCTAAAGACTTGTTACTAAACTTTGTTCCAAATGTGGGTGATTAACATTCCTGACAGCAAGTTTGAGTATGGTTTTTTTGCAGGTGGCATGTAAGGTATGAAGTGTCAGGTTAAGATGAGAACTCTGATTTTCAGCAGTTAGTGGTGGTTGGAGGGTTGAGATTTGCCTTCTTAACTTTGTGGCCGGCAGCCCTGCTCTGGGATGAGGAGCATTATGCAGCATTGTGATGCTCACTTATCCATCTTGGGAACTTTAGATGGCTCAATATATAGCCCCCCCATCGAATTTTAGTACTACAAGTTGATGGGCTTAAATTGCAACTTGAAGGAACATTCGTTGCCTTAAAAAGCCATATTATGTTTTACAGTGGCTCAGGGAGAGAATGAAATAAAGGAAAGTGTCAGTGCTTTTGCTTGTTTAATACCACTCAAAGCTGTGAGCTGTCGTCTTGCTATCCCTCAAATATGCCTGCTACTTATGAAGCCGAGCAGAAGTGGCGTTTAATAATTGAGCTGAGCCATTTTATATCAATTTTCTCTCTTCAGGCTCAAAGTGCTGACCAATAAAGCTTCTGTGATGCTCTTTATGAAAGGAAACAAACAGGTAAGGAACTCAAAAATGGTTTTATTTGTAATTTCTTTTAATGTTAACATTTGCAGCAAGGGGACAGTTAAGTGTTTTTTTTTCTAGTTTAGCTAATGAAGCTGTAGTGGTTTCAGGAAGTTATCTGAGCCTTAATTGGTGCTTATGGAGATCAAACAGAGTAATCTCCATTTCACTTGACTTTATCATCAGCGTCTCAGCAGGGTACATTGCTTTCTGCTGCCAAACTTTGTCAGCTGAAGTGGTCAACACTGTGAGCACTTAGCTGATTCTCTCAATTGCTGTCCCAGTACCTTTTGTTTGAGAGTGTGGACTGTGGGCAAATGTAGTCTGGTAGTCCTGAGGGTCTTAGTCTTAGGTCCTTAGAGTAGGAACTAAACCCTGACAGTGGTCCTTGCGCTCTGTGGTATCTCGTTGATGAGTAAAACTACCACAATTCTCATTCGTAATACGATGGTTCTTGTACTTTGATGAAAGTACATACTGAATTTTCATTAGTTTGATAAGTCCCCTTGCACTCATTAATTGGCGAAAAGCTGGCTCTCTTCTGGATTGGGATTAGGTTGGTAATTTTGAAAAGCTAGCCCTGCCATTTCTCTTGCATTTTACAGTTTTAACAGTTGAGTTTCAGCTCTTTAGCTTCAAGTAGGCAAAGCTATACAGTTTGTTTTCCTCTCAGGATAAGGAGACTAAAGCTCAGAAGGGTAAGGTGGTAGAGTGAGGAAGCTGCCTAGATTGTGGGTGAGCCACCTGGGACAGGTGGTGCCACAGAGTTCTTTGCCTTCCTTTGCCTTTTTGTGAATGGACCTAATGATGCCACGGGATAGGTTGCTTTAAGGGTTGCTGTGGCACCAACACCGTGAAGCCCATTACTTAAAACAAGTACTAGTTAATATAACTAGTGTCATGGAAGTAACATGGAGGACAGTAAACAACTACTAGTTAATGTAACTAGTGTGATGGAAGAAATAGGGAGGACAATATAATTTTAGCATATTGGTACCACTGTGTTGGGACATAGACTCTTGTGACTGGAACAGTACACTTACTAAAAATGAACATGATGTTAATAACTTGTAGTGATGATGAAGCAGCACTCTTGCTCCATTATTTTGAAAGCCGACTTTAATTCTCTACATTTCTTGTGCTGTCCAAGGAGAATTTGCATTTCTTGGAAATGGTGTCCTGGGAGCTTTTAAGATGTTGTGTATTGTCAGGCTTCTTTCCCAAGACAGCTGGGGCTTGGGGAATCTGTGGCCTGAAATACATCATAGGATCTCAGTCACTTCAAATGAGTTGATGCCACAATGCAAAGATAAGTTTAAAAGGTGTGACTGAAGGTTCCTGGGATGTGAAAACAATCCTTTTAGTTATCGTTACTTGCTTAACTGTGTCCTATCACTTTGCATAAAGCAAGGAAAAAGAGTCCAGGTGAGTCTGTATAGATGATCTGGGTTTGACTTTTTTAAGCTGTTACATGTTACACATCTTATGAAGTTAAAGCCAGAGTCAGTCTAATCTGTAGGTTGTTTGGGATGATATCAGCCTGGGCTAGCACTTCAGAGGGAACGGAAGAAGCATGGGAGCTGGGTAAGCACAGCGGCTGGGGTGCTGGCTTGAGCATTTCACTGCAGCTACACTTACTGGGTCTGTGAAAAAAATGCACAATGTACTTTTCTTTATATATATAATTTAGGAAGCAAAATGTGGATTCAGCAAACAAATTCTGGAAATACTGAATAGTACTGGGTATGTAAATCTTGTTTTCAAATAGTATACATAAAAAAATTTCAGCTTTTCAGTTCCGCAGCTGATACTTTGCAGTTTTAATGTCAAAGCCTATTTGCATAGTATTTATTTATTGACATATATTTTCTATTTTTTATAGTTTTCTTTTTTAAAATTAACTTAGGCCAAAATGAAATTTTCTGGCCCTTGTTCTCACCATGCATAAAGACATACAGAGAGATATTCATATATTCTTACTGTTATTTAGAAGCCTGTGTTTTCAGGGCTTAAGAGTTGGCTCAGTGATTAGAAGTTGGGTTTCCAGCATTTAAACCAGGCATCTCACAGGTGCCTATAATAACTCAGGTCCTAGGGGATATGAGGCCTCTGGTCTCCTTTGCCTGGAATAGGGTGAGCTGTTTAAGTCTTTGCTCCTGTGGTAGAGCTCCTGGGATGGAGATTCCCCAATGATTTTTGTGTTTAAAACCAACCCATCTATGTGGAGATATTTAGCGCATGTTCTTTTGGATTTTTCAAATGTTTTATTTCCCATTTCATGATTGCTTCTTTTCAAATTGCAGTATGTATTCTGGTCATACTTTGAGTAGATAACCTGTTCTCTGAAGTTGCAGATCTGGAGCAGGATTGAAGGCAGTTAAGCAACACAGTCTGAATATTTCAAAACAAAATGGCTCTTGTTTCTTAAGAAACACCAGGGGCAGGCAAGGTAGCTTAGAGGGTAAAGGTGCTTGTCCCTAAGACTGATGACCTGAACTTGATCCCTGGGACCTGAAGGAGAGAACTGACTCCTGCAAGTTATCCTCTGACCTCCACACAAATGCCTTGGCCTTCCACTCTTCCCATAAGAGAATTTTGGCAGCTCCTGCTGTAGCTAGTTTTGTCCATCAAAGACTAGTAATTTTGTCTTAGAATGAGAAGCTCAATGATAGTCATTCCTGTTGCTTTAAATTAAGTTTTGTTAGCAGGGAACACTTTCCTTGACCATATTAAAAATTCTAGGTAGGCTTTATGTCTTTTGTTTAAAATGAATATCTGTTAAAAACCTTTCTCCCTTTTTCAGGGTTGAATATGAAACTTTCGATATACTGGAGGATGAAGAAGTGAGTTCTGGGTTCTCTGTTTCCTTCCGTGTTTTACCTTCTCAGTCACAGGGTCTGGTGGAAAGACTTACCTCAGGATTCCTATTGTGTCTCTAGGTGCGGCAGGGATTAAAAACATTCTCAAACTGGCCAACCTACCCTCAGCTGTATGTGAGAGGGGAGCTTGTTGGAGGATTGGATATTGTTAAGGTAAATGCTTTTCATTGTGTTCTCAAAAACTGAAAAATTTGATGTTTAAGCATCCAACCTCAGTGTTTGGCTCATCTTTTCTCCATTCTCACGTTCACCATCCTCTGTGTATGTATCTTAGTGTCTCATGCTTACTCCTGCTCTGAGCTGTTGTCAGATCCTTCGGATGCTGCCAGTGAGAGCTAAACTCTGTAGCTGAACGTCCAGATGAACTCAGGACCCTGCCGTGCTAACTGTATCACAGCTTTCTTCCCTATTTTCTTGCCTATCAACCATCTTTATCTGGTCCCCCAACTTGAGATTTTCTTCCATAATTAAATCTTTTCTTCATCCTTCAGGGTCCAACTTCCTGGTAAATGTGTACATTTTTCCTTCCCGAAACATCTCTCTGTCCCAAAATTCTTACACTCCTTCATTTTTTGTTACTGTAATTGTTTCTCTGGGCCATTTTCCTTTTTCCTTAATCTACCAAAGGTCCAGAGTGAGGATGAGGACTAGGAGGCTTGAGGCAAGAGTCTCTTTGCTCCCATGCCATAGTTGCAGGTCACTTTTGTCAAGCGACAGGACTCTGTTCGCTATTAGAGTGTAATTCTGTTTAAGGCAGGCACTGTATGTTACGTGCTTCTTATTTTGCTGTTGAGACAAGGTCTCAATCTGTAGTCCAGGCTGCCTTTAAGCTCCTTCTGTAGACCAGGCTGACCTCGTAGCAGTCTTTCTATCTGTCTCAGGCTTCCTAGTTCTGGGGTTACAGCCACCACAGCTGGCCTTATATCCCTTCAAATCCTTCCTGATGCTCTGTGTATCTTAGGATCTTGGTAAATGGTTATTAGACAGGTAAAATTTTTGTTTCTCTTGTCTTTTAATGGACTTATCATTTTTTGGTGCTAGTAGGTGGCCTCATCTACTAGTAACTGTACTTATTAGCTGTGTTGGTTAATGTAAACATAGAAAAGTTGCAGCTTTGTTAGCCCCATCCCATCCTACTGCCTTGGCTAGTATGTTAAGGAGGGGACATGTATGACTTAGTTAACAGTGGGGGCAGCTTCTCCTCAAGGGCTAACTAAGACTGCCCTTAGGCCTTCTGATTGTTTGGGAGGTAATTTCTTTGAGTTTCAAGTGAAAAACAAGTTTTTAAAATAGTTAGATATTATAAAATAAAAACTTTAAAAATAGGCTTTCATGGTGTGAAGAAACTCAATATCTGGACCAGCCAACATATCTATGGAATTAGAGCTTGAAGCAGCTGCAGGGCTGCTCTGTCTTTCTGGTTCAGGGTTGCTTTGTTTCCTGCCAAGTGCAGAGTTTGATGGCCCTTTGAAAATAAGGGAGAGAAAAAAAATTAAGTAGGCAGGGATGCAGTTTTTCTAATAAATAGTCTCATTCTTGGAGGAAGAGAAAACACTGTAGCTTTTGAGTAGCCTTGAAGCAACAAGGTAAGTAGGCAGTTGTTGCTTTAATATTCAGGTGCATACACATCAACGGTAGGTATATATCTTAGTAAGATACAAACTGTCTTTAGATCCCAGGTGCGTTTGAGCTTGTTCTTGTCTGAATGTTTCACAGCCCATGCCTTAGCCATGGGGGTCTTGGGAGACCAGGAAGTAGTTTTAAACTTCTGGCGCACTTATGATGCAGAACGTGTACATTGGCAAGTTGATGCTGCCACTCCTGGTTTTTTTTTCCTTGAAGGTTTGTGGAGCTGTCGCTTTGTGTTTCCCACAGAGTGCGATTTTCCATCTGTTTATTAGTGCACATTCTGTATGTTAATTCTGATCAGCCTCTCAGAGCTTTGGTGCTTTTTGTTGACCGAGTCAGTAACTAGGTGACTTGTCCAGTCTGGCGGCCTGGACAGAGCTGCTATTGGCAGGCACTGATGAACTGAGGAGTGCTTGAACGTGGAGCCCTGGGTTGAGTGATTTAAAATGCCTAGCGAAGATGTCTGAGCTGTCTGCTCTCAGATGATAGCGGAGCTCTTCAGTGTAGGCTCAGAGGGAAAGATTCTTATTATTGTTAGGTAGAGTTGCTGTGCTTCTCACCAGAGCTTAGGTATAAACCCGGAGATCAGAAAAATGGACTGTGGTGTGGCACACTATTAGCTTGTGTTCAGGGAAGAGACTCTCAGAAGACTGGATGCTACTGGAGGCTACCTGATCTGTTATATGCCTGAACTATGGCTAGCTTTCCTCAGTGGTTTTGTGTTCACTAATCTATTGGTTCAGAACACCCTTTTAACTTTGTAACCTGAGATTGTTTGCCAGCCCTCCCATCTATCTGTGGGTTCTAGATGTGGAGAATCAACCACTAAAGAACACACACACACACACACACACACACACACACACACACTGTAGAAGCTGGATTTGGTGGTATGTACACGCTTTTAATCTTAGCACTTGACCTTGAAATCTCTGAGTTCAAGGTCAGCCTGGTCTGTATAATGAGTTAGGACAGCCAAAGCTACATAATCAGACACTATCTCAAATTTTTCTTTTTAAGTCTGTTGCGAACATGTCCTGAAGGAGTTCTTGTAGATGTCATGTTAAGCAGGGAAGCAAACTGCGTGGGAGAATGAAAACTCAGTCCAGATTGACTTGTCAATCTTAAACTTCATATTTAAACCCAGTATAATTTGGAACAAAGTTTCCTAGTGTAATGTAACCCCCAGTGCACAAGAAAGCATAATTACATCGAAACTCAAGTACATGTCATTCCTTTCAAGAAGATGGGTTCTAGAGATAGGCTGCCTGTGCTAGTTTAGGGGCCTAAAGCACATTGGGATTGGTTTCAGTCCTACAAATAGCAAAGAGGTCATTTGGGCTACTAACCACCTCTGGTCATGGCTGTGGGAGCTTGCAGGGAGCTCCTGGCTATACAGATAGCGTAAGGGTCATTTAGGCTGTTGGGTATCTCAGGTCCTGGTTGTGGGAGCTTGGGGGAACACCTGGATATATAGGCAATATGATGGTCATTTAGATTACTAGCCACCTCTGGTCCTGGCTGTAGGAGATTTATAGGGCCTGACCCAACAGATAACACTGATCACCAGGCTATTAATCACCTCTACTTCCCAGCTTCTGGATGGAAGAACAAGTTCTACATCTTTTCCTGCATGCTTAACGTTCCTAGTTTCCCTGGAGATCTTTGGGTGCAAGGACCTTCATGCTCCCAGCAGTGTACAGCGTTTTTGTCATTATTTCCCAAGCAGCACAGCATGACAACATCCACCTTATAGCATGAGTGATGTGGGCTGTAACTACATACCATTCTCTGTAAGGGCTGTCTTCGATCTGTACGAACCCACAGTCAGTCTCCATGAATACAAAAAGATGACTGTGTTTGCTTTAAAATAAATTCTAATGGTGTAGTTTATATTCAGATTTACTTATGCAGAGAAAGAGGAGAGAGAAGAGAGAGACTTGAACCCAGGGCCTTGGCATTGTAGGCCAGTGCTCTACTGCTGTGCCTTGTCTTTAGTTTTATAGTGTAAAAATATGGCCATGCTGAAAGCTTGCAGGTTTAGCTAAGTAGGTATGCTTTTGGTGTCAGATATGGTAAAAACTTGTTGCTTACTTTTTTCTTTTTTTCTTTTTGCATGACTGTATACTCACGAATGCCTGTTTTTCTTTTTTTAATTCTTAGGAACTGAAAGACAATGGTGAACTACTGCCTATACTGAAAGGAGAAAATTAGCAAATGTTAAGCATGGTGTTCACGGATTGCTAGAAGTATTTAATTACAGTGAACAGCTGATGATTTGTCCTGAGAAGTGGACTAGGAGTAGAAGTGCGTCTCACCCGGCTATGCTCTGTGCGTTTCACAAAGTCGTACTGAAGAAACATGTTACATTTTCCATGAAACATAGAAGGCAATAAACAGATTCAGCTAAAAATGATTCTGTGTAGAATGTGTTTTCATAGTGGTAGAATGTCTTTGTAATGTACAGTCACGGTTGCGAATTCCTTTCACGCTCTGTCTCTTAACACATGGGCCTTTTGTAGCAATTAGGAAAGCTCATCAGGAAATGAGGGCCTCTCCCAAGCAGTGTGCAGTAGAGCTTAGAGAACTCCTGTGCCAGCCCAATGGCTCCCCTCACTGGCCAGAGAGCTCTTCACAGTCTTGGAAAATGCAACAAAAGGCTTACTCTGCTGACAGCGATGATGTTTATCAAGGCCACCTTCAGAAAGCCAGAATACCTTCGTCCCAACATCCATTAGAGGGAGTGGTAGTGACCCAGAGTAAGGAAGCACCTTTCGGTCTTAAAGGATGCAGGTTATTTTGATCATTGCAGTGAATGTACTAATTATACCTTATGATAGGTAGAGAATAGTCTAAGAGCCATAATAATTTTAAATATTTTTTTTCTACCCTGACTTTACATATTTGAGAAACACTTGTCTTATGCCTTGCTGGCACAAGCCTCCCATAGTATTTCTGAATTCATAGCTGTGGGATCTGGGTGTTTGGTTCCTGTGGGATGTTCTCAAACCATCTTAGCCTTCTGATCCAGTAATTGGGGCAAGCAGAGCCAGGGAGGGAGTACAGACCCAGCCTCTCCAGAACTCTCAAGCTGCCGCTCCTTCCTCTGTCTGGTGTAAGGTGGAGGGATAGAAGAGGGTGGTCCTGGCTTCCTGGAGAACAAGGTTCTTTATTTCCACTTAAATGAAGATCATTGTGTAAGTAAAACTTAAATGCAGATAGGTGTAATTATCTCTTGTTCTTACGAAGGTGTGGCTTCCTGTGTGGAAGTATGGCTATATTAGTAACTTTTCTATGACTGAGTTAAATACTAGTGACCGAGGCATTTTACAGGAGATAGGATTTCTTTGGGCAGGGAGATATGGTAGTAATAGGCATGGCGTCTGGAGCAGAAGCTGAGGACATCTTGAACCTTAAGCATGAAGCAGAGAGAGGACTGAAAGGATGCAGGCCTTAAGCTCCCAAAGCCCAGCCCCAGTGATACAGTCCTCAGACAAGGCTACCTAAACCCCCAAAGAACACCTGGGGTGAAGTGTTAAAGCTGGAGACAACATGGAGATTCCTTATTCAAACCATCTGCAGGAAGGCTGGTTTTCTTAGGCTCCCAAACTGAACTTATTTTTCACGCTTTTATGACTTTTTCTTTACAAATACCCCTTGTCCTATTCCAACACAATATTTATCCTTATATTATCCTAAGGGCCTTAGTTTCATCTCTGTTACTATGATAGATCACTCTGACAAAAAGTGACTTGGGGAGAAATGGTTTATTTGGCTTACAGTACCAGGTCACAGCCAATCATTGTAGGGAAGTCAGGGCAGGAGCTTGAAGCAAGCAGCAAGAACAGCGAGAATGCATGTGTGGCATGCCTTGTGGCTTTTACACATACAGTGCCCAGTTTGTGGAATGGTGCCATTCATAGTGGGCCAGGTCTAATTAAGATAGTCTCTTGCACACATGCCTAAAGGTCAACCTGGCCTGGAAAATCTTCAGGTAGATTTTCTTAGGTGATTATAGATTATGTCAAGGTGACAAGACTAAACGATCAATAAAAGGAGTGTTCCCCCACATTGAAATAAAATGCGTAACTTGACATAAGTAACAAAGCCAGTTTAAATATATTTTTATTTGATCATATTTGCCCTCCACTTTTCTCCCCAGCTCCTCCCAGACCTTCACCCATCCTCCTACCTCCTCCTTTGTGTCCTATTTATTCCCTTCCTCCTTCCCTTCTCCCTCCCTCCCTCCTTCCCTTCTCCCTCCCTCCCTCCCTCTCTCCTTCCCTCCCTTCCTTATTATTTTATCCTAGTTTTAGTCTCTTAAATTCTGTTTGTTCTCTTGACTCCAGGATAAGTGGGGTAACAATGAGCCATGGGGTCAAGAGATCTTGGCTATCATAAATACATTTGGAAGTAAAGAGTTTGGGGTCCAGTTAAACTTCTGTTGTCAGACTTTCTAACAAGAAAGTTTGTGAAGGGGCTGAAACCAGCCCACTTTTGCAGAAATCTTGTCACAGTTGAAGTCCCCTGCTAGAGGCAGCTTTATTTCAGCCTCGGCAGCACCCGCTCACGTCCAGAGGACAGGCTGTAGTGTTGTCTGGATGTTTGATTCGGTGCCTCTTGGAGGAGACGTCCCAGCGTGTGCTGTGTCGAATTGAGCAAGTTTGGATATGTCTTGGGGAGCCAGTCTCTAAGGAGTGGTACTAGGTGCATCTGGTATGGTGGGCTTCTGCCACCTCCAGGGTGTGAGGTGGGATTCATGAGGTCTAGGCACCGAGGAAGGCCAGCACGGAGTGGCTCTTAACAGAGACTCGTGCCGCCCTGGCTTAATTTTCCTGTCACCAGGAACCAGTTCTCCCATGAGCAGGATTCTCCTACAAGGTGCTGGCTAGGTAGGAATTAGAGGGCCTCACACTAACCACTGGTCAGTCAGTGTGGTTTGCCTGAAAATAACTTCCTTGATAGAGAAGGGTTCTTAGGAATTAGTGTCTACTTCGGGAGATAAGCATGTAGGAATGGATTTTCTTGTAAAATGTGTAACTATGTAAAGATGTGCTACACTTGTTCATGCTGCGGGATATTTAACTGTGTAAAGGTGTGTTACATTTGTTTATGCTGCATCTGTTTAATTATGAAAATATGTGTTGCTGGTTCACCTCTCCTGCCTAAGGCACCTGACCAGCCAAAAGCTAAGCAGAAGAGGGATAGATGGGGCTGGCAGTCGGAGAGAATAAATAGGAGGGGAGATTAGGCTCAAAAGAAGTGTGAAGAGATCAAGGAGGAGGGGCACGCCCTGGACCAGAAGCCAGACAGCTGTTAGCCAGCCGGATATGAGAAGCAGTGAAAGTAAGATACACAGAAGGGGGAAAAAAGTAAAAAGCTCTGAGGCAAAAGGTAGGTAAAAAGAAACAGGTTAATTTAAGTTAAAAGAGTTAGCCAGAAATGAACCTAAGCTAGGCTGAGCATTCATAACTACTAAGTCTCCGTGTTATATTTGGGAGCAGGTTGGCAGCTAAAAGAAAAGTCCTGGTACAGATTTTCCCCAAACTCTACTTTTTGTAATAATTGGGTAGGAAGGGTCAAGGCAATGAAAGCAAATCTTGGTGGTGAGGTTTTCCTTTGTAGTTGGGGGACACTAACTGCTGGAGTGTGCAGCCATAGGGGAGGGCTCAACTCTACGTGTAATTCACAAACTCAAAGTACACTCTCTGGCAAAGGCGTGTGTTAAGTTACTCATAGCCTTTCCGAAGTTCTTGCTCTTGTCCCTTTTCCAGCTTTCAGAGACATTTGTCCCGCTCAGCCAAGTGGCTCTTATGACCACTAGTGACCTCTAAGGTCATGGTTGGATTGATCTTGTTTTGTCTGTTGCTGAATGTGTAGTAGCCTGGCCCTGTGCTCAGTTACTGCCCTGGTTACTGTGACAGAGAACATGACAGAAAGCACTTCCATCAAGATGGGGAAGGCAGGCACCAGCAGTCAGGAAGCAGGGAGAGATGCACACCTGGCTAGATGGGGCTTCCCTCCCTCCCTCCCTCTCTC
>LOJH01043263.1:0-14029 GCA_001685095.1 Ellobius talpinus
TCCTCCTCCTCCTACTACTACTACTACTACTAATAATAATAATAATAATAATAATAGAGTTTTCTGACCAGAATGTGGTCAATTTGGCTGTGGCTGTATGTGCATTTTTCAGGGAAATTCCCATGTCCAGCATCTTGATGATTTGGCCTGTTTGAAATTTGTTTTGGATCTGTACAAATCATCTGCATAGCTGAAGTCAAGCAGCCATTCCCCTCTATGATTCCTTTTGTCTGAATCCATACGCTCCCCTGACACCATAGTCCATTCTTTCTCCGGATCCCACTCTTGCACTGATGTCACCCATAATGATTATTATATCATTCTTATGTTCCCTGTTGATCTTGTTCTGTAGATCTGCGTAGAAATTGTTGATGACATCCTCTTCTACTTCCACTGTTGGCACATATACCGGTGTGATAGTTACTGTGTCATTGTGCAAAATCTGGCTAATGTAATTTGGTCATTTACAAGGTCTGTACCTGACCATGCGTTTTTGGGCCAAACTAGACAGCACTAAAGTTACACCTGCTGCATTTTCCTCTCCACCTGAGTTTATAATCTTGCATCCCTTTACTACAGTTCTTATGTCCCTGACAAATGCGTTTCTGCCAATCCAATGGCATCCTACCTGAAGTGATTGAGCTCATGCATGAGCAAGCTGGTTCCTCTGGCTGTGTTTAGTGTTCTCACGTTCCAGGTCCCATTGTGATTCTTTTTGACATGAGGAAGTGTCTTTCCTGTCCATTTCTATCATTTCTTCTACCCCATTTTTGGCATTAAGAGAGAAGCATCATCTGTCCTGCTCTTGGGACATGGAGGTACTCAGGCACTGTCAGATTTTGGGACTTGAACGCAGGTGTTTTGATTGAACTTTTGTCTATATTGAGTTTCATGGTCTGAATTGATGAAGACAACCAACTGATCATGTCTTTTCCTCTTCATGTGGTAGCCTTTAGCTGATCAACTGCACCTCTTTCCACACACATACTAAATTAAATTCCCCAAGTTCTCAGAGGACCTAGCTAGTTGTTTCCAGTATCACCATCCAGGAGGTAGCTATAGTGAGACACCCTCCCATCTCCCTACCCCACCCAAATTCATGTATTTTTTTTTCTTTTTCTCTTTAAAAGCAAAGCAAATATCTAAACAAAAGATAAGAAAAGTACCTACAAAAAAGCATAAAAAGCTCCCAGAGACCATTTTGTATTAGTCATATTCTCCTAAGTAGTTGCTCTGGAGTGTGATTAATACACTCAGTGACTCTCCATTGGAGATAAATGATTTTTTTCTCTCCCAGTTGGTGTCAATTGAAAATAGTTTCTTGTCTAGGAGAGGGACTTAGTGCCAAGTGGCCCATTTCTGTTCTTGGATTTTTGTCTAGCTTTGAACTTGTGGAATCTTGTGAGTGCTCTAGCAGTCTCTGTGTGTTCATGTGTGCATCAGTCCTATTATATGAAGAAGATGCTGCTTTCTGGGGTCATCCACCACTTCTGGCTTTTATAATCTTTCCAACCCCTGTTTCTCAGATATCCCTGGTGCTTAAGGGAAATAACTTGATGAAAACATCCCAATTAGGTCTTAGTTCTTCAAAGTCTCTGATTGTGTATTGCCCATTGTGGGTCTCTGTGTTAATTATCATCTACTGTAAGAAGAAGCTCCTCTGATCAGGGTTGAGTAATATGCCTATATGTGTATTACAATATATCATTAGAAGTTATATTATTTATGTTTTCCCTTAACAAAATAATACTAGCTGGCTTTCTGCCAAGGTCTATGATCTAGCTCATCTCCAATTCCTGGCCAATTTAACAGAGTCAGGTATGGGTTTTACCTCATGGAGTGGGATTATAAATCCCATAAAAAGTGGGTGTTTATTCCTTTAACATTTGTGTCATGACTGTATCAATGTATCTTTTAAGTAGGTCACTATTATAGATTACATGGTTTCTAGTTGGGTGATGTTGATTATGTTTTTCTCCTCATATATTCAAAAATATTTATACACACATATATAATATGTATGTAATACAAGTATATATGTATATAAATTTATGTGAACTTTATATTTACATAAAATTATATACATACTTTTATTATAAAAATACAAATTCCTGTGTCACATTTGACATTTTAAAAATCCTTAACTATTTATATAGCCTTCTTTTCTCTCTGCACATCCTCTTTTCTCCCCTCTTCTTTCTTTTTAAAACTTTTAAAAATTAGAATATAAGTACATTATACTTTCTCTTCCTTTTCCTATTTCTAATCGCTCTCATGGTTTCTGTACCATTCTCTCTCTCTTGAAATCATGGTTTCAGCTTTTAGTTGTTATATTGCACACACACACACACACACACACACACACAGAGAGAGATTACCTTAAAGCAACTTCTCTAGTCATTTTAGTGATTTGTTGTTACCTGTTAGTATATTGAATACTAAAGTTAAAATAGGGTTCAACTCTGTATTTTTAAGAAGCTAAAATTACGCCACCAAGTAAAATCTTTAATGCCAGGAACAAGTTGCATCTTGTTGAATCATTGGTCAAAGGGGCCCCATTGAAACCCTTAAACATCACAAACTCTTGGCTATGCTTTTCGTTATGCTCTATAATCTGAAAGTCACTTATATTATCAAAGTGAAGAAGTTGAGGAGGTGCCTAATTTGAATCTTTACCCCTATTGATTAGTTCGTGATGCTTATAGGTACTCTGCCTACTTCTAGAGGAAAAAGGATAATCATTAATATCATGTAGCTACAAACCGTGCAACAAAAAATAGTGACCTGCTTTCAAGATATACTGCTGCAATGTTATGGGAGTAATCAATTATTCTTAGATTGGATTTAAGACACACTTAAATGTTCCAAGTGATGGAACTACACACTAATGTGTCAAATTACCTTAGAGGACATAGGTTACAGGCCTCAGAGAATCAGAGAATGTTTAATTCCCTAGTATTCTGCAAAAAAGACACAGCAATAAAATAACTTCTAATGATATACTGATACAGCCATATATTAGTGCCTTGCTGAACCCTCATCAGAGAATCTTCTTCTTTCAGTGGAAAAAACTTAACACAGAGATCAAGAGTTTGGCAACACACAGAGTGAGTGACTTTGGAACACCCAGTTCTAACTGGGATGTTTTCATCAATCCTCTACACTCATGGCTCAGGGATCCATATAGAAAAGAGGGTGGAACAATGGGTAGAACAATAAATTGTAATAGCCAGAGGTGAATGATAACTTCAAAGAAACAGTGTCTTCCAGAAACAACAGGACTAATGCATATGGGACTCCTAGAGACTATAACAGCTCTCAGAAGGCCTGCACAAGCTCAAACCTGCTGGGATCCCAGGACTGATAGAGGCAAGTGGACACAGGGGCCAAGGCCTAACCAAGTAGATATTTGTAATTGATATCTACCAGCAAAGGGAAATTCGTTTTTTGATAGATTATTCCTGGTAACAGACATCACATTTCATGACACATTCCATGCCTGGGAGAAGTTAGCAAACCCAAAATGAACTCAGGGGTATATTCTGTGGCCTTTTTATTTCAGTCTGGTTTGTTTGTTTGTTTCTTCATTTTTTGTTCGAATGGTCTTTTTCTTGTTTATTTTGATTTTCATTTTTGTGTTTTGTTAGGTTTTTATGTGTTTTATGCTTTTGTATTTTGGGGGGGGAGTCTATTTGATATTTTGTTCTTTTTTGAGTCAGAGAGGAAAAGAACATGAAATTGGCTGGGTACAGAGGTTAGGGAGATCTGAAAAGAAGTGTGTGTGGAGAACAGACATCATCAAAAATATACGAAAAAATATATAAACATTTGTACAAAAATGTATCAATCAAAATAAATAAAATTTAAATTTAACAATAGGGGAACAAACTAAATTATTGTTTCCACATTTTGAAAAATGCTTTTGTGGGATACAAGGGAGTGTTAGGGGGACATAGAAAGATAAAGAAAATGAAAATAGGTGGCTTCTTGTTTCCAGAACACTAGGTGAGGAAAAACTGATTTGGGGTTAGGTATCTAAATAGAATCAATAGAGGAAATGGAAGGAATGAAGGGACCTATAAAATACCCAGCCTGGACTTATTTTAGCTGACTCTCAATTCAGGGCTCCTCCAATCTGGTAGGGAGCTGTTTGCAATAATGTTACTCTATTTACCTTCTCTGGACATCAGTCTTCTGTTTTCTGAGACATTAAATTCTTTGTCCAGTAGAAGGAGATCAGTAATCCCCAATAGAAACACCAGCATCACCAGTATGTTTCAAGATCTATTTTTTGTTTTGTGTGTATTATGTCAGTGTCAATACTTTTTCTCTCCTCCTCTTAAATGTACAGCATATATACAATGCTGCAAGCAAATGTAAATTTTTGCACATATCTTCTTGTCTTATAATGGATTTTTTGCATAATATATTGTAAAAATTTGTTGGAAATTTCTTTTTGATCACATTTCCTATTTAACATATGAACCTTAGGAATTACATTTCACATTTTAATTCTTATGACTGTATCTGTTGAGTTCATTTGGTGATGCATTATTTTCTTCCTTTTGCATAGTACTTTGAATATGTTGATGACAGATGTTTCTGCATGGCTCATCATCATCTGATGTCCATCATCTGACCAGTAGTGACGTTAACATCTAAGCCTTCATAGGGACATATTTTTCTTAACAACTTTTTCTTTCCCACATGGGTCACATTACTGTTTTCCAAATACCTTTTGTTGAAAAAATGCATGTATCAAATAATGCATTGAGACAACTCCCTAATCAAATCCTTGTCAATCCTAAAATTTTCATCATTGTTTATAACTGTTGCTCTTTTTTAAAATGATGCCCTTGAACTAAAACACCAAAATTTGAGTAATCTAGTTTATTTCCACAGAATACTTCTTGGTTGGCTCCTTAGTCTTCTAATGATTGGGTCAAAATTTCTGTCTACCACTTGTGTCATTTTTTGGTAACTTCCTAGAAAACTGTCTCAGACACAATATATAAACAGCTGCTACTTCATCTCTGTACTAATTTAACACCCCTCTCAAGTATTTAGTGGACACAGGCAAAGCTGTGTAGATGTGCATAGTATTGCAAGTCTCTAAGCACATGATAAAAATTCAATGTCCCCAGTGGACATCCTACACTACAAATTTCACATTTCAGTTTGTGCCATTTTGTTCTATGCTCTCACTTACAATATTGCTTGTCTGATAAAACAAAAGCTAACAGATCTAGTTCTTGTTTTTATAGATTTTTTATACTTTTGAAATTACAGTATAATTATATAATTTTCTCCTTCCTTTTCCTCCTTCCAAAGTCTCCCATATACCTCTCTTTGTTCACTTTCAAATTCATGGCCTCTTTCTCCAGTAATTTTTAATATATATATGAAAGATAATTATTTTCCTGTTTTCAGAATTCCTTAGTTGTACGTAGTTCATGGTATTTCCTCTATCTTGTTCATATTGGGCTGAGGATTTTTAAGAATGTATTACTTATAATTTTTTCTGGAATTTCTATTTAATCATTTTAAAAATTATTTGACACTACACACACATGCATACATGACACAACACACATATGCATACATGACACAACACATGCGTACATGACACATCACACACATGCACACATGACACAACACACACATGCACACATGACACAACACACACATGCATACATGTATAGAACATTTGTCCATTGAATTTCCTCTTTCCAAATCTTCCCCTGTACCTTTCCCCTCTCTCCTTCAAATTCATGGCCTCTTTATTAACTAATTGTTATTTAATACATGTGAGTATGCGTGTACACATATGTCTCAACATAACTTGCTGAGTGCATATAATGGTACTTGCATGTACGTTTTCAACATTGATCAGTTGGCACTGGGGAGATAACTGGTGTGCTCTACCCCGAGGAAGGCCACCTCTCCTGTTCTCAGCTTTCTTCAAATTTCTATTGCTCTTTATATAGCATTGAATCTTGTTAATATTGATTTGTTCATATTGTCATGTCCATTGGTGTTGTCCTTGTTTAGCTCATATTTGGGATCACATTATTGAGACTTATGGCTGTAGCTTCTGACATTCCTAGGAGAAACAGTGTCACAGCAAATTCTGTGATCCTCTGAATTTCACAATCTTTCTGATCCCTTTTCCTCAGTGTTCCCTGAACCTTATGAGTTTTGTACATGTATCCTTAGGGACCGGGTACTACAACTCTGCATTTTTATTAGTTTTGGCTTAGTGTGTTTCTAGCTGTCTTGTTTAGCTCTAGTTTTTCATTAATTGGTTTCTTCTTTTGTTTGGTTAATTGCATATATATATGTATATATAAATAGTCAATTTGGATAACTTTTTTTACACTGCATAAATTGAAACTAAGTACAATAAAAATAAATTCTTTGAGACAAAGTTACTCAGGAACCTGTCTGATACTTCAAGTGGTGATTCTTGGTAAGTTTTAATTGAATTAGATGCTGGTTTTTAAGGCTATCATGATTCAAAGAATAAAATGAAAATAATACAAGACAAGACACCAGAAGCATAGTTGTGAGTGTCTCAGATTCAGCTATGTTTTAAAGAAATATAACATAGGTTACCGAATATATTTTTTCTTCAATTCACATAAACTTGATTTGAAGAAATTTATCTAGTATTTGCACTGTTTTTAGGTACAAGCAGACTTTAGAATCCCATTTTATTTTTAGATGTCCTTCTATAGAAATAAAAAGAACAAAGTGATTTTGAATAATGTAAAATTTACCATTATAACTTATGTTCTTTAAAACGTACAGTGAAACTTTTCAATAAATTTTGAAAATTAGTTAACATTTTCTCATCAAATATTGTTTCTATAATTCTCTCTTTTAAAATGTTTCTTCTTTATTCAATTAGGTATTTTTGTTTTAATATTTAATTCATTATTTTATGTTTGAAATCTTCATATGTGAATACCATTAAATATGATCATATTTAACCCTCATTTCTCACCCTCCTGTCCATTAAATCTCTCTCAACACATTTCCCTTTCCTTACTTTTCTTTTTTTATAACCCTTGAACTCTAAATACTGCTGGCTATATATGCATATGTGTCTGGTTATCCACTGCAGCACTAGAATTCTATCAGTACTTACAACCTCGAAAATGTACAATTGTTCCTTCCCTAGTAACCATCCATTGCCAAGTGTTCTGTAGTAAAGATTGGAGCCTAGGCTAGAAGTTCAGCTCATTTGATCTTGTGCAGATATACACTCTTCTGTGATTTCATAAGTATGTGATTTCATGATATCCATACCATGTCCAGAAGACAGCATTTCACAGCACATTTCCCTGGTCTCTGACTCTTATTTTCCTTCTTCTTCCAATTCCAGGATATCCCCTGAATCTTAGTGGGAAGTACATTATTATAGATGTCCTGTTTGGGGGTAAGCACTCAGTCTCATATACTCTGCACCTTGACCAGTTCTGTAGCATTCCATTTTACTGATGTCTGTGAAGGAAAAAGAAGAGCAAAAACTACTTATTTGACCAAGGTTGAGATCAGTGCCCATTAATGGATGTAAACACAAATCTTCAAAAAACCCTTTGACAGTATTGCCATCTGGCATAATAACAACAGCAGATTCTCCCCTAAATTCCATAGCCTCCCCAGTCATGGGCATTTGTGTACAACAAAGAACACTCTGTGTAGAAATCAAACATTTAAAGGAAGCCTACAGATTGAGAGAAAAATATTTGTTAACTGTTCATCTGACAGAGGATCAGTGTACAGAATATACAAAGAAATTTATTTAAAAGTACTTAAGTTTATATTAAAGTGCTAACAGGATCCTAATGGTGATCCATCTTGTCTTTTTCTCCTCCCTTCTTCCCACCCTTCCTTTCTTCCCTTTCCTTTCTTTCTTCTTTCTATTCTTCCTTCTTCTTTCCTTCCTTCCTTCCTTCCTTCTTTCTTTCCTTCCTTCCTGTCTTTCATTCTTTTTTTCAAGATACCCCTACATTTCTGTGTTAATAGAACACATAATATAAGTCCTAGCAGGAGTTTGGAAGTCCTCTCCACTTCACTTTGCCTTGATGTCACATGTGCTCAGTCATCAAAGTGTCTGATGTTTATTCTTGACCAAGGTATAATCATTGATCTGAACAGAGTAACAAATGTCTTATGGAAAACATACTTCCAGATAACTCATATAATATAATATGGTCTCTTATTTCTCTGGACATCTCATTATTTATTTGTGTATTATTCTTTTACTTTATATTAAATTGTACTCTAGACAGTGATCATTTGGTAATCACATAGCCTTTTCTCCACATGGATACCGTAGCCCTGCCAGCTACACGTCCTCGAAGGCTGAACATACCAATTGTGAACACTGTCTTACAAATAGGACCAGTGTAAGGGTTCATCTCATGTCTTAGTCAGCTCTTTTGAAGCTATGGATAAAAATTTGTAATAATATATTTAAAAGAAGTAAAACAAATGGAACAAAATTACACAATCTAAATAGAAATTTCTCATGATCTAGACACATTACCACAGAGGAAATTAGGATGCTTTTAAATTTTCCTGGGCACTCAAAACTGCTTATTATTGACTATAATCCAGATTTGCGAATGATGGCCAGTGCTACTGTAAGCTTAAAGCCTACTTAGCACTCCATTTGCTATTGTGCTGTTAGGCAGCAAAGGTGACCCATGTGCACGAAGCGCTCAGGTAATCCTATGCTTGGTGTGTGTACCTGTTGCATTTCATTGCCTAATACGTTAATCAGAATTTCAAATATGATATATTGATAATGTGAAATGATTTTAGTAGCAATTACTTAAACCATGATAGCACAAACAAAATTTAGCACCTTGTGATTTTCATATATACTTCAGATGTTGAGAACTGCCTATTGTGGTTATGGAATTATTTTCTCTTTTCCATGGAAACTCGAAAGAATACATCTACATCTGTATATGGGTAAGTTTGTGTGGTTATATTCTATAGTTATAAATTTTGATATTTTTTTTAATATTTAACATTTTATATACAAACTTAGAAAGAAAAAAGTTACATTAATTATTTGCATATAGTAGCTGCCATGAAGAATTTATGTTCTCGTTGCTAATCAATCAATATGAATTGTGTAGGTTTCAAAGAAAATATTGATACAATTATAAAACTACAGTAAGCTTGTCCCTTTTCCTAGGAAAAGCTAACAACTAAAAATTGAATTAACCTTGTAAAACCATATTAGCATTCCTCACATAAAGGCATCTTTTGATCTTTCAGATATTCTTACCTCAAACTTTAAAATAAATACTCATAATACTGTAAAAATTATTCAAAGGAAAGTATTATTCAGCATATTTATTTATTAATTTCTTTAATTATATTTAAAATCTCGTGTTAATAAATCTCTTCTGTTAGAAACCAGTACCAAGGTTTTGCTTCATTTTCAAAGTGGAATTTTTCTGTAGCTAAACAGTTCTGATACTGTTCTGTGTGCTTGTGTGATATTTGCAAGATTTACCACTTGAAATTTTATGCTGAAATAGCCATGCATATATACATAAGCCATCCCCAGATGAAGAAGCACGTGTGACTGATGTCTGTGTACATGGCCACAGAGGTCTTTAGGCTCTATGTGACCAGCTGTGTCACTTCGCCATGAACACAGCTAGTGCTTTGAAGGCAATAAACACAGGTTAATAAACAAAGAAACAAGAAACTTACCAGAAGCTGAATGTGCTGAATTTGCTTCATATGAGCCATGGCTGACACAAGCAAGGTGGAATCAAAGAATGAAAAACTTTTGACAAGCCATGCTTCACAATCCTGGCCACTGTGGATGGCCATGATTATCTGCAGACAAGATGGCTGTGTGTAAATGGCCGATATACACTTAAATTAAACACAGCAGGGTTGTAGTAATCTCTGTTTGCATTTTACTTTCTGTTAAGAAGGAAATTGCTTGGACTTGGAACATTTCATTTAATGGCATTTTTAGTTACCTTTTGTACTTCTAATGCCGGAGTCGAAATTCATTCCAAATTACCCGGTAAGACATAGGAAACTTTGGTCGTTTTTTGTTTATTTTTTTTTAATTGCAGTTGCTTCCTTACCAATTTTGCTAAATTAAATGTGTTTTAAAGCATCTCAGTTCTTGAAACTTAATTATCCAAATCTCTGGGTGAAGTATAACAAACAATGCAAACCCCGTTTATGTAATTTATTTTGCAAAAGAAAATAATGGAATGCTGTTGCGCTAATGATATACACGTTTTTGTATTTTCTCCCTTTTTGACAACAACTTAGCAAAGCCCTATCATTTTGAAACAAAAGCTTTAAGGGCATTTTGAGGCTTGGATTTGTCCATTCTCTGCTTTTCAAAAGAGGTAGAGTGAATAATGGTGTATGCCTTTTGCAATCACGAAGGATTTTGATTCCTTCATTTTATCCTTCTATCAGTGAGTATTATTGACAGTTACACATAGTAAGCTGTGAATAGAGATCATGGCTTGTAATTGTAATGTGTAAAGAAGAAGAAAAATGTTTAGATATTCAGTAGCTGAGGCATCATCAATTACATTACAGCAGAATAACATCTGACTACCCGATCACTCAGGGTATAAAACTTTAGTTTAAACTCAAGTATAATAAGAACATCTTTCATGTTCTTTGTGTTCTGTAAAATAAAAAGATCTTTAGATCCATAATAATGCAGTACTGTACATTTATCCTTCTTAACACCATCAATTAATGATATTAGTTTTCTAAATTTTACCTGTTGCAACACTTGCATTAAAGCATGTTTCTTCTTCTCATTGTGCTTTTGGAAGGTAGGTCTTAAGACCTTGTCGTTGAGATAGTAAATCCTTACCAGTCCGTAAGTGATTGCAGATGAGACATGCAGGTAAGTAAGGCGCAAACCCAAACTAAACAAAACCACTCCCTTCACTAAATGTACAAACAAAAGCTAAATGACATTATATCAACTAAAGTAGCTTTGTCTAAGAGCAAACACAGAAAAGTATTCTGTCTTTATGTGTCTTTATTATGTCAGTAAATGTCTCCATAATAATAAATATGTATAACTTCAGTTTTTATTAGAGGAGTAGGTAGGTAATTGTATAAGAGGATTCTGAGTCACTAAAAGGCAAGGAGTCTTCCTTTCAGATAGTGTATGAAGCAAGAAGAAACTAAATATCCCATTCCAGAAGGAAGTCAATGTGAGAAAATTGGCTCCAGGTTTTCATTGCAAGACCCCCAAGGGTCCCAGAGTGGTTCTAAGTTTCAGGGTTCCTCATGATCTGCCTGTGTGACTCTGAATCTCAAACTCCGTGGCTCTTAGTGCTACCCACCCCTAACCTTAGTAAGGAAGCCTTGTAACTTGACAATATGGATCTGTCTGAGAGAGCTCTGAAGATGACCACAGCATAAGTAACATATGGTGGAGCACAATTCTAAAAGTTAGGATGTCATTCTTCCATTGCAATTATTTGTGTGTGTGCATGCATGCAATACAGCATGTGTGTGGAAGAACCAGAGGACACCTTATCTGACTCAGTTCTCTTCTTTCACTAAATGGATTCTGAGGATCGATCTTGAGCTATTAGGTTCATTAACAAGTATCTTTACCCCTGAGCCACTCTTTTGACCACAGAATGTCCTATTATTGATTGTTACTGCTTTTTATTGCCTTCTATGTGCAGTTGATTCACTTTTGATCATTGAAAGTTAGTAGTCAAATTGTATTACTATTTCTATAAAAAATTTTGCCTTACTGACACATCTATACTTCCCTTTATCCTAATTAACTGATAAATGATTTTGTAAGTTATCACTCCATTAATTTCGTTTAAAACCAATGCAAAGCATACGATTGATTGTAGCAGTTGTGAAGAATATTTTTGGTTCTTTACTGTTGATTTCAAAAATAGAACACTTCCTTTTGAAATAAATCACAACACCTTGCATCATGGGCTTTCTGTTCTCCCCCCCCCNGTGTGTGTATGTGTGTGTACGGTGCCTGTGATACGGATGATACGTGTATGTGAGATGCATGTCTATGATATATGTTCACATATGTCCTGTGACTATGCTTTCTGAGGGCAGAGGAAGATATCCAGTAATTTTCTCTCTCACTTCTCACTCTCTCTACCTTATGGTTTGAGACAGAGTCTCTTAATCAACCTAAATTTACGGTTTCAGCAAGAATGGTTGGTTAGTGTTTTCTCAGGATCCTCCTGTCTCTACTTCCCACTGCTGGGGTTAGAGGCACATGTGGATGTTGCTGGCTTTTATATGTTTTGAACTCATGTCCTTGTGCATTCAGGGCTAATTTTTCAATGTCTGAGCCATCTACTCACTTTCTTGAGTGACAGCATTCTAGACAATACAACTTAGACAATAGAAGTAATGAGCCTATATTAAAATATTATCACCTCCTGTGATTATAAACATACATCATATAGATTGCATATTTATATGATATATATAAATATTATATATAGAAAACTGTATATATAATTTTATTTGTGATACTTCTTAAGGTTTTGAAAGAAGGAAACTTGATGACAAGACCTTAAAACTTTCCCTATGCATCTCTCTGAGAAATAGATTCTGCATCCCCAAGGGAACTTGCATCTTAGGAAAGCTGCCATGAAATTTAACATACACTGTTGTCACACTTTGGAACTTTATTTAACATTTCACTTTGGCCCAGTTTCATAACTGAAATCACCATTAAACAATCACGATTAAAGCGTAAATTTTTTAATGAAGCTGCACAAGAGATGAAATACATGAATGTGGGCACTGAAATATCATGCTTATGTCATATAAAGGAAAGTAGTAATGTGTATGATTATTAATGCATTAATATTCACTTATGCATATTAACCATATATCCATCACACAATTACAGATTATATCTAGTATAATTAATTAAAATTAGTTTCTCCATTACTAGCACATGCTTATTTATTCAGATCTCAGAATATCTGAATTTCAACTTATCCTCTCAGGTTCCCAGACATTTAAGTATGTTATTAGGAACTGTGATTATTCAGCACCCCAACACTCAGGTATCACCCAACTTCATTACTACCTGATTAATTAACCTGTTTAAAGTGTGAAAGTTGGCACCTTGTCATTAGAATCCATGGGAATAACTAATGAGAAACTATGAAATAATTTGCTCCTCAATTAAAAAAACCCGAACAAGGAGGTTTTATCTCATTATTCTTGCTTCCTGTTATCACCTATACAAAGCCAAGAAGATTTTGCAAACCCTACTGTCTACAGACAACAGGCTATGTAACATCCCAGGGAACATTTCACAGATCTTTAATAAAACGTGGTGTTATTCAACAGCAAAAGGTAAGGCAAGCAGTTTCCCCGGATAACATTCATTACAGAGTATCAATGTGAGAACCAGGTACTTTGATCTCCTACCTGAATCAGGTTTAAATTAGGTCTCTATGTAAAAAGAAAAAGGAAAAGGAAAAGACATAATCTAGTTCAATTTAGTCTGTGTAAAGGCTTTGGGAAAATATCACAAGAGGTAATTAGTATTAAAGTACTCTTAAATTATGACATTTCCATATATTAAGAAATACAGCCCCAAGGCCAGATTTCTTTCAAACAGGACTGATTTTCTTCCATGGCCAGATCATAACAGTATTCAAATAAAAGTATTAGTGAATTAATTTCAATTGTGTTGTTTCATCCCGCTGACATTTATAAGGTCATAAATATCATAGAACAATACTGAAGAATCAAAGGGACTGAAGGAAAGGTTTGTATAAGACTTATAGGTTCACTCTCCTACTTGTTAGTTGTTAGTATAATTTACAAGATGAAAGGACACAATTTTTACTGTTTAACATTAAATAAGTCACTCCTTTCCTCAGTCTTAAGGTTGGTATTCTGCATACATCTCACTCTTTTTTTATATAATTTATTCAATTATTAAAAATTTCCACCTCCTCCCCTCCTCCCATTTTCCTCCCCCTCCCCC
>LOJH01043264.1:1870-14029 GCA_001685095.1 Ellobius talpinus
TGTGTGTGTGTGTGTGTGTGTGTGTGTGTGTGTGTGTGTGTGTGTGTGTCCTTGCACATGTGGGTACACTTGTCTGTGTCTGCACATGAAGAGCCCAGAGGTCAGCACTGGGTGTCTTCTCTCATTTCTCTCATTGCTCTCCATCTTTTTTTTTTTTAATTGAGGCAGGGTCTCTCACTGAACTCAAGCTCATTCCTTGACCAGTGATGCCCCTCCCCCACCCTTCTGCCTCCACCTACAGATTACAGGCACAGGCTGCAAAGCCCAGCTTTTGACGTGGGTGTTGGGGATCCAAACTCAGACCCTCACATTTGCAAAGGAAGCACTTTCCTAACGGAGCCACCTGCCCGCTGCGGTTTCACAATTCTCCTTTTTAAAACAACTCTGGTAATAATGCTACTCACCGAAGGACAGCAATCACAACACTGACATCTCTAAACAGCAATACAAATTAAAAGCACTTGATCACTAAATAGCAAATCAAATATTATAAAACGTGGAGCAGCTGTTTTGTTTTTAAACTCCCAGCCTGTGCATTTGTAGGCGGCCCAGGAGATGGAAGACACTGAAAGAGCAAGGGCAGCTGCGCCCCACATCTGGGGAGGCAGGAAGAGAGCTAAGTCATCGGCTTTAAACGGATTTCTGCATATGAAACTAATGAGAAAGAAGAAACATGGGCCAAAGTTTAATTAAAATGCTAAGTGACGAGCGCATGTGGGCAAAGCTAAGAAAACCTTTCCAAACGCGTTCTCATAAGAGACTCAATATTCCCAACTCTCCACTCTTCAAATCTCAGGATACATGTGATAAATGTTGCTACGTTACAACCTTCCTTTCCCACATGCTCAATAAAGGTCAAACAAAGCAAATTCTATAATTTTCTCTAAACTAGAAACAGTAAGATTAGAATGACCTTGAGGTTAAAGACCACTCTAAACTATTAAATTTCATAACGATCAACACTGGCAAACTATCCACGTGAATTTAACCAGCTGAACAGTCTCGAAGGTCTCAGGTGTCGGAGCTTGGATTTTCAAAAGGTAAATATTATGGTAGAGCTAGCACATGTCCTACAAATGCACATGGTCCGTATGTTAAGTGTGTGGTTTTAGAGACTTTGATGCACACCCTTGTAACATCTCCAGAGTCATATAACAGAACAGCCATTGGCCCCAAAGTTTCTCATGCACACAATTTAACCTCCCCACCGCCCACCCCCAAAGACAGGGTGTCAAGATCCCAGGCTGATCTCAAACTAATTATGTAGCTAAGAATGACCTGGAGCTCCCATAGTCCTGCCTCAACCTCCCAAGTGCTGGGATTGCTGATGGGGAAGCTTTGTTAACTAATTATCTTCATGAGGTGGGACCAAGTTAGGGTGTGGCTTTCTGGCACCTGGAGAAAAACAGGTGCATGACCCAGGTGCTCGCTCTCTCTGTAGTTTCCTTGCGGCACAACTGAGTTTGGACTTCTCGTTCCGGTTTCCTGAGTTTTCCCCCTTATAATAAATAAAAATATAATTGTTTATCTTTTAGGTAGGCTAGTTATTTCCCAAATCGAGCTAACTTCTACAGATTACAGGTATGCACCACCATATCTAGCTTATGCAGTGCTGGGATTCGAACTCAGGACTTCATGCCTGTTAGCCATTCACTGTACCAATTGAATTCAACTTTGCCCTCTAGGATTTGCTTTTTAACAACTGAAACTTTAACTGAGTTTTTCACATAATCACCTAAATACAGTTCTCAGTGTATTCTGTAGTACATAAAAGGTTCACAATTAGTTTTTCATATTTGTGAGTATAGATAATAGGGTTTGAAAGGGCAGCTGAGTAGTAAGAAGCTATTGTGTTCTTAGTAGGCTATGTACAAACAACCAATAAAGGTCACATAATAAATATTAAGTGCTTATTTTCAATACTGTAGGAGCATTTATGCGGTGGAGAATAAGTAGAGGATATAGGCTACTTTTAGAATCTTTGATACCAATGATGTTTACTTCCCATGTAAATAAACATTTACAAAGCACTCTTTTAAAAAAAATAAAAGCTAAGCTTGGAGAATGCTAACAAGAAGCTGTTAGTGCCATGTTTGATCTTGTGTTTTATGTTTATGTTTATAGTAAGGTGCATACGCACACGTATGCACATGTATGTAAGGACCAGAGAGCAACCTCAGGTGTCTTTCTCAGCAAAGCTGTCACCCTCCTTCGAGACAAGGTCTCTCCTTAGCCTGAGGCTCTTCAATCAGGCCAGACTGGTTAGCCAGTGCACCCCAGGGATTTGCCTGTCTCTGCCTCCCCACTCTGGGAAGACATGGGGCAACTGTGCTCAGCATACTTAGAGGGTTTGGGGAATCAAACTTCGTTTCTTATGCTTATAAGACAAGTATTTTGCTGACTGAGCGATCTGCCCAGCCCCCCCATCTCATATATTTAAGTGGATATCTCTAATTTCCTTCAGAGGACATTTAGTGTTGGCAAAGCTGTCAGCTTCCCTCTTCAAAAATTCACAAGACAAGCAAAGCACCGTGAGAGGCCGACAGCAGAAGGGGTTTAAAGTCTGAACTCTCAATATTCTATAGTAATTCGAAGGCACCCTTTTACTGTCAGCACTGACGTGAGTGTGCTGTCTGAACAATCACTTGCTTTCTTTTTCATAATAGTAACCTTATATTTTTTAAAGAAAAGAATGTTTGAGTGTTGTCTCCAAACAAGCTTCTCTGGCCTCCTGCCATGGGCAAAAAGAAACCCAGAGTTTCCCTGCATCCTAGTCACCCTAAAATATTTTGCTCATAGCCATCACTGGTCCATGAAAGCAGGAGGAAAGGTACACGGTTTCTTCTGTCCTGGGATGTGCAATGGAGCTGAGGAAAGACCCCTATCTCACAATATTGACTTTTTTACCAGGCTTGAAATAAATGAAAACAACTGTCTGACTTCGCATTTTCTTCTCTTGTTCACCCCATCCCAATCTCTCCACACTGCAAGATGGCCACAGCGCAGTTCTGAGCCTTTTACAGGCAGGGAACTGGGAAAGACCAAATGAAGCCACATTCAAGACTAGCCTTGCTATATAACCCATGAACAAAACTGCAAGAACACCAGTATTTTAAAGACAATTTTAGTACACTTTCATTTTATCATTTATCATAGGAGATAAGACTGATGTTTTTGAAAAATGATCACTATAAAATAAAACTGAAGAAAACTGTTTTGATATCTAGCAAGACAATATAGAAAGAAATCCTGGGTCCCTCTAATTTGCTTTCATAGTTCTCCACCCCATAAACCACTATTAAATTAGCTCAGCCCACTCATCAACCTCAGTCTTCTGTTACAGATCCCCACTGCAGAGAATTGGCTATAATATAAAAATGATAGCTTTAGTAAGGTAAATGGAATGAGCTCAAAGTTGAGCCATTAAACCCACTGCGCTTTCTTAGAATGACTCAAAAACAGTAAGCACATGTTAAGATGATTAAGTAATTCTGACGGAAAGATGCATTAGGTAGTGTTAGTGGGTGTGATACATAAACACCGGCTTTGCTGAGGGCTGCTCACTATTAAACAGCTCACAACTGAGTTGCTGAAATTTGACTTGTTGGTTATCTCCTCTCTCACCCTACCCTCTACCCTATCCTTTGGTCCCTTTCCCCATTTAAACCTCCCTCTCCTTTATCCCCTCTGTCCCCTTCAAAACACCTCCATTCTACTATCCCCACTCGTCACCAAAGGTGTCTTCTAGTTCCCTGGGTGCTAAGTTAAACACAGAGGGCTAAAGCTTTAACACTAAGATCTGAGTGAGACTCAACTGGATAGGCCAGGCTTAGCTGACCTCCCTGTGGGGGCCTTACCCTCTCTGAGGAGTGGGTAGGGGCTGGTGGGGAAGGGAGGGAAGGGGAACTGTGGTTGGTATGTAAAATGAATAAAAAGGGATATGAGTGAGAACATGTGATGTTTCTCTTTCTGGGTCTGAATTATTTCACAATAATGTTTTCCATCCCTGTCCATTTACCTAAAAATTCCACAGATTCTTTTTCCTTCACAGCTGAATAAAATCCCACTATATATGAATACTACATTTTCATTGTCCATGCAACAGTTGATGGGCACTTAGGCTGTGTCTATGTCCCAGTTATTGCAAATGGAGCCAGAATGAAAGTGGATGCACATGTGTCTCTGTAGTAGAGAACAGACTCCTTTGTTACACGCCCAGGAGTGGTATAACTGCCTTATATGGTAGCTGTTTTTCTAGTTTTTTAAGGAACTGAACACTGATTTCCATAGTAGTAACTTATAAAGTTCATATATACTTTGTGTGTGTGTAAGAGTTTAATTGGAGTTACCATAACAAGAGTATGTTCTTCCTAAAAAACAAAGGTTGCCAAATAAAAAGCCCAGTGCCAGGTGTGGGATACCTTCCCTGAAGTTATTGGTCAGGTGTGTTCTGGAGACCCCTAAAACCACAAGACCAACAAGGCTATCGCCATTGCTCCTGGATATCCAACAGAACTTGATGGTAAGACCACATTGCTGAAGACACAGCACACTCTAGCCACAGAACATGAAAAAGTCAAGCTGGTACTGACCAGGAAGCTTCCTCCTTGGTGGCTAGCTTCCAAGTATCCAAAGGTGCTAGGTGCTATGCGAGGCACTAGTGGAGAAAACATTCACAACAGCCTTACACAGCTCTTAACAGTGCAAGCTATACAATAAAGACCTAGCAAGACATGCCATGATGCAACAGTGGCACCCAAGCTTTAAAGACAACACTGCTTTCTGACCCACTCCACAGGAACAATTTCATGCTGGGCACTACAAGTCTGACCAATAACCCACGGCTGGAGCTGCCCTCTTCATTTTTATCTCAGTACCCACAAAAGAGTGCAGCACTCAGAACTCATCAGAAAAGATTCTCTGTGGAATGAACAGTGGGTAACAAGGAAACTCACAACTAGTCAAAGCACAGAGAATAAGTGCCAGTGGGATATTCAGTGACAAATGGGACATTTATAGCACATCCTGGGCAGAGGCTCAGGGACCATCATGGAGGCTGAGGTGGAAAAATTTTAAGAGTCAGAAGTTGAGGAGGACCAGAGTAGCACAGTGTCTGCTAGAGATGGCAGGACTGCAGCCCTCATGAGCTGTGGTCACCTGCAGAAGACCTGAACAAGATGAAGACAGTCAACATGCTAGCCTGGGGCACTCATGAGCCCCCACTCCTAAGTGAGGAACCATGGACAGGTAATGGCTTCCAGAGAAGGAAGAGTCAGTTTTGTAGAGGGTACTGAGAGTCCTGGCTGGCTGACCCCATTCCAGTATATGGGCTGCGCACCCGTGAGTATCTGAGCAGCATAAATTGGACTCTTGGTGGTTATTTTTAAAGAGAGAGGGGATAAGAAAGTAAGGGTGGACCTGGGAGAAGAGAAGGGAAGGAACATAGGGTGAATATGATCAAAATACATTGCATGGACCTCTTTGATAATTAATAAAATACATTTAAAAAGCAAATTGACAAAACCTATGCATTCGAGAAAGAAAATTGAATTTGGTGATATTGAGCTACTGACCTCAAATTACTAATCCTTTGAGAATAATGCCCTTTTTATGAACAGTGAAGCCTTATACGGAGAAAGGAGGGTGGCCTGGTTCACTCCTTATAGTTTGAACATGTTTTCTCCATTTCTTAAGATGTCATAAATAAACTTGAAAACAAATGAAGTGCTTTATTTCTAATTACAACTGAGCCCCTTGGCAAACAGTCATAATTTTTATCTGATTCTCAAATATATCCAGTGAACGATGTAGAGTGCCTTCGACTTTCCAGTGACTGCAGCAGAGTTTCCCATTAGCCTGCAGTTATGCACTGCAGAAAGGGTGTGCTGGAGGAGGCACAACGCACCCTCTCCAAGCACTTGAGCAGCTACAGCTAACAGTCGTATAGAACAGAATCTGGATATGCAGCCAGAGGGGCTTGCATGATATAAATCAGTACAGTAAATTACTATGTAGGAATTTAAAATAGGGTGTTTTGCCTGCATGTATGTGCACCACGTGTGTGCCTGGTACCCTCAAGAGGTCACAAAAGGACATCAGACAGCCTGAAACTGGAGTTACAGACATTTGTGGGCCATTATGTGGGTGCTGGGGTTCAAGCCTGGGTCCTCTGGAAGAGCAGCCAGTGTTCTTAACTACTGAGCCCTCTCTCCAGCCCCTGAAATGATGCTTTTACACAGTAGTCAGCAACCTGGGAAAATACTCAAACCTTACTGCTTTAAAAAATGATGCAGCTAGATACACACTGAACCCCTGCCCCATTTTAGGGTCTCGTGCATGGAATGGAATCATTCCTCCACAGCTGTGCAGAGTTCAATGCACCTTAAAGTGCACTCCTCTCAAAACCAGGATGGCCCCAGCATTGCTCATTCTTGAGCCCTCTCACCAGATCTGCTCAGTCAGAAGCCTTGGAGGACGAAGGAGCCAGCCATGTATATTTTTTATAAGCCTTCTTCACAATTCTGATACCCAATAATGCATGAAAATCAACTCCTAGCAAATCCTTCAGGCCTCACATGAAATAATCCTTTCCAGGAAGCCTTGCTTCACATCTGAGCCTGCAATCTTAGACAGATCTGTGTTATGTGACAGCAACCAAGACTTTTAATCCCCCAGAGTTGTAGATGCCCCAGTTTTTTCCTTCCGGTTATAAAATCACTGTTTTCAGCTCCCACCAGACCGGACACTCTTGATACTGGATGTACACTCAAATCACCTGTAAGTGCTCAGGAATTCAGAGGCCCATGTCAGACCCCAGGCCAGGCAGCATCTACTGCAAGGTTCAAGCATCTATACTTTTGAAATACGAGTCTTCTGTTTAGCCAGAGTTAAGAAAACACTCTTATGTACTCCAATTTCTTGAGGATTTGGTAGCCAGCAAATAGTGATCAATATGATGTGTTAACTAGGTTTTTGGTGTTTGTGTGTGTGTGTGTGTGTGTGCATGTTTCCCTTTTAATTTTTTGTGAGTTCTCCCCCTAATATTGGACATAATAGAAAACTGCCAAACCACATGAAGTTCTCAGGGAAGAGTCAGTCTCCTTTGCCACTCATCTCTTAGGCAAGATCATGTTTTCTTACTTGCTAGTCCATACATGAAAAGACCAAAAGTTGTGCAGATTATTCTCCTGCTTTTATAGGCACATCTGCACTTCTCATAAAATGCATACACATTGCATTCAGTATCAGAAAGGGGGAGCCCTAAAGGCACTTGTGTGTGTAGCCAGAGCTATTCATAAGACAGAGACACTGAGAATGTCCACGCAAATAGTACCTGTGGGTGAAGTTTCATGTTACGGTGAAGACACTATCTGCCTGGTATAAATGAATAACTGTCAAATTATCCTACTGACTTTGTTTAGAAATATTTTCACTTTGGATTGAATATTCAGGATTTCCCAGAACTGACACCAGGAAACACGGAAGACAGGCACTACTCCATAGAAGTTTGAGCTCAATTAGAATCAAAGTTCCAAACTTCCCTTGTCATGGCTTACACCAGAAATACCTCACCAACACCCAACATGGGATATCTCGGTATACAGGATTAGTAGCTGAGGCCTGGATTCCAGAGAGTGATTCAAACATGTTCTGTTCTTCAAAGACCTAGGTTCCTTCGAGTCATGCCAGAAGATGATTGTATCTCACAGCAAGACTGCTGTGGAATAATGCTCCTATACACTGTAAAGATTTGTCATTCATATTGGTCTAATAAAATGATGATTGGCCAGTAGCCAGGAAGGAAGTATAGGTGGGACAATCAGACTAGGAGAATTCTGGGAAGCAGAAAGCCAAAGAGTCAGCTACCAGCCAGATGCAGAAGAAGCAAGATGAGAAGGCCTTACTGAGAAAAGGTACCGAGATATGCGGCTAAACTTAGACAATAATTAAGGGTTAATCTAAGTTGTAATAACTAGCTAATAATAAGCCTAAGCTAACAGGGCAACTGGTTTATAATTAATAAAAGCCTCATGTGTTTCTTTGGAACTGAATGGCTGTGGGACCAGGTGGGAAAGAAACTTTCATCTATACAACACTACACATGCCTGAAACCCCTTCTGGAGAAATGGACTGATACCAAAGTTTGGACTTGGTTGACTGGTTTGGCTGACTTGCTTTTTGCCCTTTTCCTCTCCAGCTCTACCATCATTTCTCTCTGTTGTCACTCTTCAGTTCATTCTATCAGCTACTCCTAGTTCTGCTGGCTCCTCTGGTTTGTGTGCCTGAGTGGGAAATCAGCTTGTTCAGACTTTGAAAATCACCCACTACAGAGCCAAGAATTCTCCAGGGAGGTAAGAGCATTGGGGTTGAAGCATGTGCTTGAGAACATTTCTTTGAGGACTGGTGACTTTTTCATCTTTAACTCCTTGTCCTCAGCTCATGCTATAGTCATAGGCAAACAGGAAGAAGTGACCTAAGAAAAGATCGAGTATTTCCATGACTGCCAAGCTGACGATGTTATTTTGGTAGTGGTCAAAGTACCATATTATAATTAATGGGGAAATGTTTGATATTTGCATGGACAGGACTATGGGAAAAATATTAGAACTCTTATGTAAAGATGACAACTAGAAAAATAATGGCTAAAATTACCTAGAAAGAGAGCCACTCAGCTCCTCTGAGAGCAGCCTACCATACAGACACTTGTACTTGTCCTGTAGGATTGCTAGCTACTTTTGTATGTTTTTTGTGTCTCTCTTCTAACCTAGAAATGAGTGGGGTTGGGGAAGCAGACCTTCTCTCCTAATGCCTCAGTTTCTAGTGCTGAGTCCAGGGCAAAGTTCTATTAAATTGTGTTCACTATACTAAATCAAAGTAACATGTTAGCCCACCCAAATATTTTGTGCTTGCCTTTACATCTTTCCAAGGGTCAATATCTAGAATATATAAGAAACTTAAAAACTGGATAGCAAAAAATAATGAAACAATATGGTTTAAAATGGAGACCCTGTGTCAAGGAAATTCTGCCTCAAGGTGAACAGATGGAGCAGGACACCCAATGTCCTCCTTTGTCCTCCTTGCCTATGCACAGGCATGCACAGTGCACATACATGCACATGCTTACAGCATGCACACATCCCCCATAGACATACACAATGGGAAATAGAGACATTTATCAAAAGAATACAAGCAAATCACCAACAAATACATGATAAGGTACTTAGCATCATTAATCACTAGGAAAATGTAACTTAAAGCCACAATAAGTTACTTCCTCATTATACTTAGTGTGGTTATTATCAAAAAGACAGAAGAAAACAAGTGATGGCATGGATACAGAGAAAAAGAAACATATTTTGTAGGTAGGAATGTAATTAGTACAGATTTTATGAAAAATAAGGTGGAAAATTTTCAGACAAATTTTAAAAAGAACTATTCTATGATCCAGCAATAAGCACAAAACCAGAGGAAAATGATTCAAAGAGACATCTGCATCCCCATGTTTACTGCAACAGTATTCCTAATCGCAGAGAAACAGAGTCAACTGGAGCATCCATCAACTGGCGAGACAGGAAGTAAAGTATGATTCAAGCATATGCACATAAACAATGAAACACTACTCAGTCTTAAAGGACAAATTGTGTCAATACAGCATCGTGGACACAACTGGAAGCTAAGCCCAACGCTGCTCTGGGACAATGATTTGTACCCTGTCACTTGTATTTTAATGAAACACTGATTGGCCAGTAGCCAGGCAGGAAGTATAGCTGGGGCAACGAGAACAGGAGAACACTGAAATATCACATGGTACCCCATAGATACACATAATTTTATGTATCAAGAAATTCTTGGGAATTTTCTTTTTAAAATGCATTGGCAGCTTAGTGTTTAGAACATAATTACAGTCATTAGACCAGAGCATCTATAATTATGAAAGAAAATACTCGACAAAATATATTTTTAAATTTCATGATGCATAATGTCATAATGCAAGAACCAACTTTTCTGATTCACTACTCAATGTAACAGTTTAATCTCATTATAAATGCAATAACTAAAAATGGAATGTCAGATATCTGTGCCCAAAGAAAACTCTCTCCAAACATGCACTAATCAAACATAATGCCTGCAGCTTTATTTTTAACCCACAGCTAATCTGGAGAGCAATAAAAATTTAAAGGAATGTGGTATTTACATTTCCACTGTAATTAAAGTTCCCAACATACACAAAATGTCAATGATGATGTGGTGCCCCCAAGTGGCAAAATGATGAACTGCAGGACTCTGTTGTGAGGATCAAAAGTTATTTTGTCAAGTTGATTGTATATATGAGTGTATCACATAAACCTTTATTTCACAGGGGCCAATAATAAGTGTCTTACATCCAAGTTCAGAACAGGGGGCTGTTAAAGTCCATTTTTTAATATTTAATATTAGGGAGATCTGCTTTGATCCACTAAGGAAACAGCAGTCATAACATTACAGAAATCTTAGTTAAGCATTCACCTTTGCCTAGTCATAACATCACTTCCTTCTATTTATTCCTTCTATTATGTGGTCCAGTACATAAAGCAGAGATCAATACCTTCCCTAAAAACCAAATTTTCAGATAATGAGGGTTGTCAATGAGGTAGCCCTGTTCATAAAACAAAAGATATAAAATCAACAGCACAGGGGTGAGAGGGGTTATTGTAAAAATTAATATAAGCCAAACTAGAACATTCTCTTTTAGAACATAATTACATCATGCAGTTATCAGAAATTTAGCATTGATTATGTGTGGCTAGAAGACCACCCTTAGGACTGAAGGTGAAAATCCTTTTCAGAAAGAACACGTAATGCTTAATCTTTATTATCAACCTGACAGAATTTAGAATTTACCTAGGAGGCATACTGATGTGCTTTTATTGGATAGTGAATAAAGGTGTTTGGCCGATGGCTTAGCAGAGTAAAGCCAGGTGGGAAGTCTGAACAAGGATAGAGAGAGAGAATGAGAGGATGCACAGAGAAGTCATGTAGCTGCTGAAGGAAAAGGACCCCGGAAACTCACCAGTAGGCTAACAGCCTCGGGGTGATTCACAGATTAATAGAAATGGGCTAATTTAAGATGACAGAGCTACCTAGAAATAAGCATGAACAATTGGCCAAATAGTATATAATTTCTGTGAGATTATTCAGGCCTGGGCATCCAGGAAATGAAAAAGCAGTCTCCATTTACAAAATGGTACCCATCTCTGAGGCATGGATCCGCAGAAGACCTAGAAAAGTTTGTTTTTCCAAAGGAGGGCTTCTAGGTCCACAAAAATGGGAGCCAAGCACAACTTCATGGTAGCCACATTTTTTTCCAGATAAGCTCTGTTTGCTGGTGGCAAGCAGAGGCTTGGCTCCTTTAAGAGGTTTCCTGACTCAACATTAGCAGCAAAAACTGCATGGTTTCTTTAAGAGACAGTTTCCGGATTTATGCTTGCAGCTCTTTCAGGAGGTCCTGCATTTAAATGGGTTTGTGAGCAGAGTGCTACAAGTTGATTAATAGTGACCCAGACCTGCTGTGTCCCTGGAGCTGAGACAATAAGGATAGCTCACAGAGGCAGTGGACTGTATTAAACTTGCCTCTAAGTGGGTCACAGCATTGGATAAATATACATGGACTTAAGAGGGAAAGATGAAAGAATACAGACAATCATAGATTAAAGGAGTAAAGATAATAAAATAAATACTTTGGAAAAGAAGTTCTGCTTTTGGTTCCACAGAAGATGAAAATTTGTGGATTCCTTCCAGGCTAATGTGGTTTGATAAAACAAGACCCCACCCCAAAAGATCTACATGAACCCTAAAAATACTTTGCCCAACAAACAGCAGGAAGCAACTTGGAGAAAACTATGCCCAAATTCTCAAAATGATTGTTTATAAATGCTTGTTTTCATTTAAAGGAGAGATGATATAAAGATGAATACTTTGCATTGGTATGGATCTTGGTCTATTGATACAAATTTAAGGTCAATTTTGTTACACTGCGTATATGTATTTTTGCTCTTGTTTAAGGTATTATGTTTATTCAGCTCATTTAAAATATAATGTATAATTAAGAAATACAGACTAATAGTCATTTATAATAATCAAACTTGTAGTCATGTTAGTTAGATTTTCTAGATATATAGA